>WYDI02023818.1:30955-53330 GCA_009867235.2 Psittacus erithacus | reverse complement strand
TTTCCCTTTCCCTTTCCCTTTCCCTTTCCCTTTCCCTTTCCCTTTCCCTTTCCCTTTCCCTTTCCCTTTCCCTTCTTTCACCTCTCCCCAGGGGAGGCTGTACAATGCACACACCCAGCTGCTGCACCCAGGGACTACTTATACCAGAGAGAGATTCTCCTCTTCTCCACTCTAATTTTTTAGCAGGATGTGACTTCTCTGCTTGTCTCCCAGAGGTGAATAACAAGCTCTGGTTTTTTTCCCTCCCCTCGCCTTACAGCCATCTCCCTTCCTGTGACAAACGACATGAATAAAGGCGACACTAAGGTAAGGATGGGCCTGTAGTGGAAGGGATGAGTTAAGGTAAAGGATATAATGCTTAACCTGGTTGGTTTGGGGTTTCTACCTGTAGGTAGAACTACCCTGTAGGAAGTGACAGGGATTTGCATGAGATCCCCACAGCAGGATCCATCCCCACTTCCTTCTTACCAGGATTTACCCTTTGTGCATTCACTTCTGGGCACCTGGGCAGGAAAGAAGTCCCTCAGGATGTACCAAAGGGATCAACAAACTGAGAAATGAGGAGGCTGGGGATGGAGGTTGGGTATAACTCTCCCTAGTCCTCCTACTTTCAGCTTTTGAAAGCTCCCAACAGGAGGTGACTCAGGGGGGAGTGGGGGGAGATGTGATTCAGGAATGGGTATTGCTGGAACTGTGTGTGTTTGAGGTAGCATATACATCTGAGTTTGTGTGTGTGTGGTGTGTTACTTAAACATGCATATTCCTGAAGAATAGGCGACTGATTACCCTCAGATTGCTAATCAGTCCTCAGCTACTGCTCAGCCTCTCTGGGCAGCCACAAGCAGTGTGGGACTTGGCTGACCTCTCTAGCCTTCTTTTATAGGCTTCCATACATACAACTGTGTCATACCTCTCTGTCTTTCATAGCTGCAGTTAACAAGTGTATGTGCTCCCAATGGGCTTTTGGCACTTACGTGCTTATACAGGTGTATTTGCCTGTGTCGATGTGTGACAAACACACCCTCGCCCCTTCCCCCCCCCCAATATTATAATATCTATCATTTTTCAGATGAGCTGATCTCTTTCAGCTGCTCAAATTAAGAATTCTACAACTTCTAATTTAATAGAAATTAAATGCCCAGAAAGAAACTTCCAGCTATTTCCTCCTTACTCCTTGAACTGCTTTGTTTCCTGAAATCTTTTAGCCACATCTTTTTTTTTCCCCAGCAGCAGCAGGAGAGGGAACAATCATGTCAGTCTCAGCCACAGGCTCCATTATACAGTGTCTCCGCTCATTACCTACAGGGCAAGTGCCATGAGCAGTGCCCCCTGTCTCCTGTCAGATGTGGCTGGGCCAGGAGAGCTTTGTTAAGAGTTTTAGCCTGCTTAGCCCTGGCTGGAGCTGAGCCATGACCTGTGAGCCACTGGGTTCCTGCTTCACGCTGTGTGCTACTAACTGAGAAAGGGGACTTGGGGCAGGCACTTGCCCTTTCTGGCCATGCCAGAGTGGGATGCTCTTTGGCCATCTGGTGGGACAATCCATGAATTTCACAATTTTCCTTGCGGAATCTATTCCCCAGGATGTTCTATGTGTAAAACATGGCATTTTTGTGGAAACTGGTGCAGCTCCATGGAAATGCTTCCACCAAGGAAGGATTCTTTCCTGAGCTTGTCCCTTCCCTGGTTACTATACTGACACAGGCTGAGGGCAAAATCAGACCATACCTTTCTTTTGAATTTGCTGCAACTAGAAGGAGCCACTCGGGCTTTTCTGCCTTTACCATCCCCTAAGACACAGCATTTCAGCAAAGGAAGTCCTGGTCTTCTGCAGCAGATCAGGGAACGGATATCATCATATAGGTACAGGAGTGAGCACTGCAGTTTTCCCTACACGTGTGCCACCAGCTCATGTGCCACATGCTCTGTGCCACCAGCATTTGTGGGTGGCTCAGTGCACCCACAAATGCACTGACTAGTGCAGTGGCTAGTCAGCATATGCATGCCTTTCCTGGGCGGCTCATCCTACTTCCCTTACACAAAGAGCTCTCCATAGGAAACTGAACATGACCAAAACATTTACAATATCTCTGATGTTTGCCCACTCTTCTGCTCAAAGGACATGATTTCCTACTTTCAAGCATACATTTCAGAAGGTCCTGAGCATAGCTGAGCCCAAATGTGGTGAAGTCTGTCTTTGTAAGCACATGATCCTTAGGATCTAGTTACATGCTCATGGTTAGAGGATAGCTATGGCAAAATTCCAGTCTGAGTTCCTGCACTGGATTAATTACATTCATTTGGAAAGGCTCTCCGCCATGTGCTGATGCAGGCTGTTATTTCATGACCTTGTGAAGCCTCACTCTGTTCTTATAAAACGTCCAGGAGTGTTGTGTAATGACTGCACTCTTCCTTTCATTATGTTACAAAATTCCTCCTCAGAGTTGGCCATATTTCTCTGGTGATTGATGTATTTCTTTGTGCTCAGACAAAGACCTTAAATCAACTCAGCAGTCTTCAAAAGGCTTATATAGAACATTTCATTGGACCAGACTCTTATTTCTCATGCTGAGAAAGTTTTCAAGCTGCATCCAGCAATAACTGGCTCCGTAGGCTGGGAAACATGGGAAGTGAAGTATCAGAATCTGGGGTTTTTTCTATTTAATAGTACAGTGAAGTGACTCAAAGTCATCTAAAATCAATCTTAATGGATTGCTTGTGGTATAGGAGAATGATACCAGGGAAATTTCCCGCTTTCCTTTTAGTAGGTCTTTTCTGTAACATTTTTATGCCAGCAGGCAATACCTTCAGACTGTGTAAGCAGTTAAAGAGCTCAGCATGATCTGCAAAAGCAGAATTCTCTCCTTATGCTGGGCGAAAATTTTCCCATTCCAGCAGGTCAATGAATGTATCCAATTGCTTCAATGAGCAACATTGTAGATGACTGGGAATTGCTGAGTTGTGTTTAATTTCTACTGCTGCCACAATACTCTGCTCTCCTGAGAATGGCACCTTGTGAGGGAGAGCAAGGCTCTTAGGGCTGCCTGCAGAAATCAACAGGAGGAAGAGGTTCAGTGAGTGATTTTTTGGCCCCCAAGGCTTACTTGTATTCTTTTTTTTCAACTTATCCTCCCTTTTTCCACAGGTACTTGTGAGACCTGCATACTTTCCAGGCTGCTTTAGAAATAGTCATCCTTTTGAACTAAGCAGCCTGATTTCTGTGCTACTAACTGGCACCAGACTGTAGTGAATTCTGCTTTCCCTCCTGTGTGACCATTTGAGCCTAACATGAACATACAGCAGGGCTCCTGGCTGTGTGTGTCAGTGTGGCAAGGATGCCTTCACCCCTGCCAGAGGTGCCATCTTGCCTTTTTGCTTGTGGATTTATTCTCCTACTACACATACAGCATTGGGTGATCCCTGTGGGGTCAGCAGTGCTGTAGTTGCATGGGTGAAGAGCTAGGCCTGCAATCCCAGTATAGGTAACAAACTGGATAAATAATGCTTCTCATTTTACACCAAAAAAAAGGGCTGCTGGAAAGGGCAGGCCCAGAGTTCATCCTGTCTGGAAAGCTGACTCAGGCAGTTGCAAATGCTTCCAAGGGAAGAGTGGGAACTTCCTTACTTTCAGGTAACCTACCTCCGTGTACAGCTCTTCCAGTCCATAATAGATGGCTTGAGCACTCAAGCACAGGTCAAACACTTCTCCAGAGTGTCTTGTCCTTCTCTAGGGCTTGAGAGCAGTATTTCTCGTCTGTGTTTGAAAGTACTTTTTGCTTCAGTTTGCCTTCTGTGCCTGGCTGTTTGCCTTCTGTGCCTGGCTGCCGTCTAACTGTGGTGCCCTTCTCAGAGTTTGTATAGCTTGCAAGATTTCAAGGTCACCCCCTGAAAAGCTATGACCACTCTTTGCTCTCTACTACCTCCCACTGAGACCTTTTATGAGATATATTGACTTGAAAGAGGAAGATTTTGAGCTTTCTATGTATATATCCAGGTCTCCTTTAATTTCCTGATGTGCTCATCCTCTGGGATGGGCTGGAGCCATGAGATCTCCAGCTCAAGTGTGTGTCGTGTTGAAGGAGCTCTTCACATTGCTGCGTGTCATTTGTTCACTTCTCAGTTTCAGGAGGTACCTTCTGTTCCTGGGTTAAGTAGAAGAGGAACTGAACATTCAGTTCTGACTCAACCAGAAAAGCAAGATCTGTACCATCATCTGCCTCATTTTAGGCTTGTAAAAAATAGATTTAGGAAAAAAAATACAAAAGAGTAGTGCTTTACTTTGTACTTTTGTCTCTTTCTAGGTGATGAAATGCATTGTAGAAGTCATCTCTGATACTTTATCGAAGCCAAACCCCTTGCCAATCAGTGTGGAATGCCTAGAAACACTCAGAGGAGGTACAAGCTCAGATTTAATCCTGGATGTCAGCAAGAGCAGATCTGGCACCTGACAAGGGGTCCCCCACACTCACCTTCCTCGTGGTCATGCCACTGGGCTGCACCAGGTCCCAGAAGTGGGGACAGATGTGCTGCTCAGCCCACACCATGCATCATGCTGGCATCATGGCTGGGGAGTGTTGGCTGACATGAGCTGCCTGGTTTTCATGGGACCTTCCTGTCATCTTAACCACGTGGTTAAGACATGTGGCAGCAAATTACACCAGGGGAGAAAAAACAGCAAAGAGGGAATTGGAATTTGAGGTTCTTTTTCATTTCTTGGGGGTGGTGGGAGGTTGCCTTTGACCACCTTCTGTACCAAGTCTCCCTATTGCAGATGAACGAATCATTTCTATCCTTCGCCACCAAAATTTATTGAAGGAACTTCAGGAAATTGCTGCTCAAGGTACAGTGTCACTACAGTTATTTGGGAAAAGGGACTTTGTCTGTTATAATCCCTTGCACAGTTTTGTTTTTTGAGGTTTTTTTGTATTTAACATTAAATTGACATGATAGTAATATGTCTTAGGAGATACAGTTCCAGGACTTCCTGTAGAGACTGGGTGAGTGGGAGCAGGAATTTTACTTATTGTAACCCCAATATGCATTTTATGATTTAAATGACAGTCAGTGTAAATTGGTGGTGATGCAGAGCGTAGGCATTTTGAAGTGGGAGAACCCTAAAGGGAAATACTGCAATCTAATTCAACAAGTAGCCCCCAGCTCCTGAACAAGAACGAAAGGCAAGAAAAACTTCAATGTCTGTGGAGCTAGAGTCTAGCACTAAGCCAAGGTGTGGCAGAAGGGAAGCCTTACTGAACATCGAGTGGGACTTGTACCTGAAAGACCGCAGTGAGAACATCCTTGAGCTCGTGGGGATTTTTCTGCTGGCCTCCTTAGCTTGAATGCACGCTTCTTTGGAGAAATGCAGGCTGCTCACCATAGGTCAGTGTGGGAGCAGCAGCAGCAGAGAGCTGTGCAAAAGGATGTGCAAGGGGAAAAGGCCTTTTCTCAGGTGCCAAGGTCCCCAGAGCTGATGGGCAGGTCCCAGACAAGGTTAGCTCAAAACAAGTATGGGTTCCTCCACCCAGGTGATGTGGTTGAGGCTGCAACAGGGCTCTCCTCAGGCTGCAGGGAGAGGAGCTCCTCACCTTCCCTCCTACTCTGTGGGGTAAGCCAGCTGGCAGCCCTTCTTTGTCAGGGCATCCTTGTACCCTGCTCCTGTGTGGCATGGCTGCCAGGGATGGCTGAAGACATTGCCACCAGACTGCTTTCAGAGCAGGGAAGACACAAAGGCAACAGGGGGAAGGGAGGGGAAAAATTCAAGAAGTCAAGACTAGGAGAGAGCCTCATGCAGCTCCCAAAGCCATAGTTTGGTCACTATCCAAATGCCGCTACTGGAGGCGCCAGCCGGGCAGTGACCTTAGACACGCTCCGTGGGTGATCTGGTCATCCAGAATAAAGAAACCTGAGCCTCTTCCATGTGCTGCGATGCTGCTGCCCAGGCAGACCAAGGTTGTGTGTGGGAGGGCTCAGCTATCAGGCAGGCTGTGCTGTACAGCATGGAGCCCACATGAAGGGACATGTTTTACAGAGGTGCAACTTGCTTCACTCTTTTGTTGGCTTGAGCTCTTCACTACATTTTGTCCCATTGTAATGTAAGCTCTAATCTACAGATCACAGTGACTGGGGGTGGGAGAGCCATGTAGCTCAAGGGAAAAGCAAAGATGTTTATTTGATCTCTTCTGTGCCAGCTGCAGCTGGTCCTGCTCACGCTGGAAAGCTCACACCAGCCAGCTCTGCCCAGTGTAGGGCTAGAGAGGACTGGGTTGGCAGTGTTGGCTCTTACCTTCACATTAAGGTGTAGAAGCAGGACATGAGCTGGGCTAGACAGGGCTTGCTCAGCTTGCAGATCCCATTGGGATGGGGCTTCCTGGGGAGTGCTGGTTGCCAGGCAGCTGCACTCTGACCTCTAGTTCCTGCTGCCTTCACATACCTTTCTCCAGGGTGTTGCTTTCATTGAGCTGGCTCCATAATCCCAGCAGCTAAGGTCTGGGGCCTTGGAGCTCCAGGCTGTCCCCAAAGTGGGAATGAATGCTGCTTCTTCCTCCCAGTGTCCTGGGGAGAGGGGCCCCCACAACTAGGCTGCAGGGCACAGAGGCTTTCAGTGCTCACCTCAACAGAGGTATGTGGGCAGCTTCTGTCAGGAGGCAATATTTACCCTTCCATACTCCAGTGGTTAAGTCTTTTTTTGGCCTCTGTGCTGCAGTTCAGCATCTCTTATTCCCTAGCCCTCCATCAATATCACTTTTCCTAGCAACCCTGCTTCTCCCTGTTTGTTTAGAGACCTTTATCTTTCCATGATGTTTTTAATGGTGGCTTTGTTACTGCAGTTGATTCATGTATCCTCCAGTCTCACTTCTCACAGCTCCCCTTTGGCAAATCTGTCCATTATAGAAAATTATATATATAATTATAAAGGGCACAGAACTATTTTTCTACTTCTACTTTCTGAAACACAGGAGGGGCTGTTGCCTTTCCCTACTTTTTGTTACTTGACACAGGTGCCAGTGAGAGAACTCAGCAGCAGAAGAAAAACAGTGGCTTTGAAGATGAACTTTCTGAAGTCCTTGAAAGTCAGAACAAGAAAAAGCAGAGAGGTCAGTGTCAGCCTCCCCCCAAGGAAATCCAGGTCAGGCTGTAAACAAGGATGTTCTTTCTAACAGCCTTGATATGTCCATCTGCTTCTCATTTAGGCATCTTCTTTGATGCTGCTGCTGACACGCACAAGCAGCCCAGTGTTTGCTCTGTTCTTACTTGCCAGCTGAAACAACATGCAATTTCTGAGCTATAGTAACTGGTAATGGTCAAGTTACCAAACCAACACTGATCTTTCCTGCCAGCAGTCACTCCTAATGCTTACAATGAGTCACAGCCATGGAAATCCCATACTGAAAGGCTCATGGTACAGGCAAGAGTAATCAGGGTCTGCTCCTGCTGCCCCTGTTTCCAGGCATCCATGATATTAGCTTATGGGTCTCTGAAAGGGAAACTGAACTAGAGATGCACACTCCCTCACAAAACACTGCATCTTGGAAAGACCACATCTAGCTGGGATTTCCCCTTGTCGCTATGATTCTGTAGCTGGGTTAGAGATGGCAGTGTAGCAGAAAGGACAGTTTGGCCTCTTCCCTTTTCCACATCAGGAAGAGATGATGCCAGTGTGGGTGAGATGATTCCTCGTCCAGCAGCAGCACCCCCATGAAGGGTCTTGAGTGGGCTCTGGGCTGTGTGGCTGTGCCACAGCAGCACATTAGTGCTGTGACATCAGCCCAAAACGATGAGGAGCAATACCCTTCGGGGCTGCTGCTGCACTCAGCAGAGCTAAAAGTCATTGGAGAGGACAGGTGGCACTGGGTCTCCCTCCTGAAAGGGCAGACCAGAACCTCTTGCTCCAGCAGCGTGGAGACTGCATGAGGATGAAGCATGGCATGTTTGGCCAGCCAGGCCCACAAGAGATCCTGGTGACAGCAATGCAGGGTCAGTGGTGGTCAGCAGCCCTATATGACTGGGTCTCTGCATCCCCTCACCCCAGAACACTCCTCAGCCCTTCCTGAGGATGTGCCCACCTTTCCATGTCCATCTGGCTTTTCACACTGTTGTTTTTAGCCCCCCATCTTTTCTTGTGCAAAGTGATTTCTATGGCTAATTATGGTAAAAGGCCTGACTCTGACATGAGCAATAGCATATACCCAGCCCTCATTAAGCTCCTGCTGAGTGGTCTCCCTTCCTCCAGCTCACCTGCAAGCAGTGCTGGCTGTCTCTTCAAACTGGTAGGAAAAATAAGGATGTGATATTAGCACAGCACTCTGAGCAGGGAGAACTGTGTAAGTGCCATATTGCACTCCTTAATCATTTAATTTCAAGTGCTGTCTGGTTTCATGTGGGTCAAGTTTGTTGCTGGCATCTCAAGAGATGGTGATGAGCACCGTGCCGCAGCAAAGCACGTTGGCATTTGTTTAACTTCAGCCTTGCGAGTCTCCAGGAGAGCAGGCATAAGTGAGAACACCAGCTTGCTTGAATGCAAGCATATGTTGAAGTGACTTGAGAAAGGATCCATGGGCTGGTTAAGCAGATTGCTGAACAGGGCTGAAGCTCCTTAAGAAATGCACAGGCTTTACTGGTTATGAAATGAGCTCTCAGGAGAGGTGTTGCTTCTTGCTCCTCCCTTTGCAGATGCAGCAGGGGAGTACCCTAAAGAGGAGCAGCCCACGGGGTCCCTGGCTGAGCTGGCAGCACAGAAAGCCCAGCAAAATGAAGATTCACGAGAGGAGGGGAAGAATAGCCTGGAGGAGAGGGAGCCCAGGCCAGGGGATGCCAGCCCTGGTGAGGAGTATCAGGAGCAAGCAGAGAGCAACGAGATCAGGGATGCAGGGGATGTCCAGCGAGATGAAGCTTTGGACAGCCACGTCAGTAAAGACTTCAGTGAGGATGAGCAGCAGCAGCAAGAGGATGAAGAGGAGCAGCCCAGAGACCCCAGAGACAGCCTGGAGCTCGAGGATGAGGAAAAGCAGCCATCCAGGAAGGACCAGGAGCAGAGCAAGGAGGCAGCAGGGGAGCATGGGGAGCAGGAGGATGACAGAGGAGATGATGCTACAGAGGAGGACCCTACCGAAGCAGAGAGGTCACTTGATTTGGCTGAGGAGGATGAGGAGATGCAGGGAGATGACAGTATGTATCCCAGACGACTGCACTGATACCTACCTGGGGTGAGCTGAGGGCACAGAGACAGACAGATAAGAGGCTTTAAAGCCTAAAAGTTCAGGCAGGTGCATACTGGGTTTATAGAAATACCCCTGTCAACAGCCATCCAGACCCCCCCCACAAGCTCCTGACCACACGGGCCCATGCACAGTGGGTGACACAAGCCCAGCAGCTGCCTTGCTGCTTGCTGCTCAGCTTCTGTAGCATCTCAGGACAACTGATTCCTTTTTCTTGAGCTGCCTACATGGTTTTTGTCTGCTGCCTCCCAGCCCTGTTACTGACACGGTGACATGAGAATGGGTATTTCCAGAATGCTGGGAAAACAGGCCTTAGTCAGGAAACCCACCTTCATCTCCCCTGCAGGCTTGGTTCAAAGTTGGAGCATAACCAGGTTAACACTTGTGATCACTGATGTGCTTAACGCTCTTTCAGATAACGACGATGCTCTGGGATTTGGCAAAGATGAGAGGAGCTCTGAGGAGGAGGAGGAGGAAGAGGAAGAGCAACCCCGGGCACTAAGAGGAGGAAGGCATCGCCTGGAGGATGAGGGAATGCAGGGTGAGGAGGACACCTTCCAGCCCACGGATGCCAAAAGTGAGGAGTTGGAAGAGGAGTGGGAAGACTCCAAGAGGTGGAACAAAATGGATGAGCTGGCCAAGCAGCTGACATCAAAGAAACGCACGGAGGAAAACGATAGTGGGGAAGACCCGGACAGGTCCATGAAAATAGCATATAGGTCCCGCAAGTATGACTTCAGTAGTCCAGAGGAACATGTGAGAAGGTCATGGAAGCACCACTCTAAAGAGGATAGCAGTGAAGGAGGCTTCCCACTTGCTCCCATGCCTGAAGAGAAGAAGGATGAAGAAGGCAGCGCTAACAGGAGAACAGAGGTTGGTGTACGTAGCCTTAATAAATTCCTGCTGGTTATTATTTGAGAATCCAAATTATGCTTAGAGGTGTGGATGGTACCTTGGCGTTACGCAGCCAGCACTGGTTCTCTGTGACATTAAGGAGAGGATTGGCTGTCTTTCAGCCATTCAGCCCTAGGGATTATTGAGATTTGCACCACGCTGTGCTTTTGTTTTTTATTGGTGCTTTAGTGACTAATGAAAAGCCATGCCCTGCCCAAGAAAGTCTTAAAAATGTGATTTTAGCACTAGCCTGTGCTGAGCATGGTGACCAGAGCTCTATCTGGAGCCTGGGGTGGGTTTTGTGTCCCAGAGCTCCTCCAAGTCACATGGAATACTTTCCCTGGCCTGGGGATGGAGTCAGTAGTGTCAGACCTCTGACAGAGATAAACCAGGGGTGCAGCTGTGGTGGGAGAGCTGGGGCCATCACCTCAGCTCCTGCAGAGCCTGCTGCAAGCCACAGGTGATGGCAGGGGTGAGGGACAGGCAGGGCTGGGGCTGGCAGCGAGACAGGGCCAGTTGTGCATGACCAGAGTTCAGGCAAAGCCATGCAGTTACAAATCTGAGTACCTGTGCCAAATAGAATAGCTTCAGGTGACAGCATAAAAACACACGAGCCATTACAGAAAAGGCACCAAGCTATGTGCAGCTTGAACCTTTAAACCGATGGCTTCTGCAGTCATTATTTTCCCAAACGGAAAAGCATTTTCCTTGTGGACAGTGAGTGCAGTGTGGGCAAAGAGGACACTGCCATCCCCTCCATGAGCAGGGCACATGCTGCACTAGCCACAGGTCCAATTTGACATGACAGCCTCAGCGCAGGCACTCGGTGCTATTTGGCAGCACCTGCTCCAGCCCCGGCTCCCAGGCAGCCATCTCCCTTCAGCCTTCAACTCTGGAGGAGGTGACCTTGTGGGGGCTGCCCCGCTCAGCAGTGGGGCTGGAAAGGCACATTAACTACATCTTGTCTCCATCACCAGTTGCAGCCATTTAACGTCAGGACAGGACCAGTCAGTGTTGCACACAAGTACCTGTCCAGAGGAGCAGATGGGGAGATGGGGCAAGACATGGCTGTGCTCATATCAGCACTGGCGGGTAGCCCTGTGCAAAGCTTCCCACAGTTCTGGGGGAAGAGGGCTGCCCACCTGTGGCTGCTGATGTGCGTGCGGGGCTTTTCTTGCAGGACCAGGAACTGGAGAGCCTGGCCGCCATCGAGGCTGAGCTGGAGCGTGTTGCCCACAAGCTGCACGAGCTGCGGCGAGGCTGAGGGCCCGGCCTTGCCCGCGCGGGTGGAGGCCGCTGCTACTGCCCTCCCACCCACGGCATCTCCATTCCTGATGCAAGAGCAAGCAAGCGGAGCAGAAGCATCACGCGCAGGAAACCAACCTCGCTAGCGCCCAGGCCTGCCTCCCTCGCCATAGTGTTGTGCCCATTGCTGCTTCTTCACCTCACGCTCCCCTGTTCACTCATGCCCACCTGCCCGGCTGGGCTCTGGTTGGTGCAAAGAGCAACCTACATATGTGTTTTCTGTCGGGGTGGGGTTTTTCCCTCTGTTTTTTAAGACGAGACAGCTTTCTAGAGAGTTTTCCTTCCACTGGTAGTTTCACTGGGTAAAAAAACCTGCAATAACTTGTTATCTTTTGATTAAAAGCTGAGAACTCTGACTGTAATATATTCTATATAAAAATTTATCTAAGGAAAAATAAAACTGTTGTGGGTTCCTTCCTTTGTTCTGGCAGCTTTAGTCTCAGTCGTCAGCACGCTGCAGGGGTTGTATGGTCCCAGGGGAGAGGAGGGAGAAAGGCGCTCTCCCCTCAGCATGGACATATTGGCATGGCACTTCCCTCTTTTCCTAGCCTCCAATGCTCCTGCCTCCTGAGAACCAGCATGGAGGACACCACCCTGAGGTCCTGAGTGCTGCAGGGCTCTCCCTGCCTGCCCAATGTCTGGCAGTGCCATGCAGCCCAGTCATGGTGCTGGGTGTCCCGGGCACTTCAGTGAGATATGGATCACGTCCATAGTCCATTGATGAACATGGGGTTGACCAGAGAGAACACATTTCAGCAGTTCAAACACTGGGCAATGCTTGACCAAGTCAAACTATCTGGACAACACATGAGTGGGTTAAAAACCCACGAAGTAACAAATAGGCTACTCATGAGAAAAACTGCTGGTCTGTGCTCCCCAGGGGTGAAGGCCAGCCCTGAGGGGATGCCACTCCTCGCAGGAGCTGTGGTGGCCTGACACCTTGCTGGTGAGCAGTGAACCTTCCCCATCCTTAGTGCTGCAGGCCACACAGCAGCTGCAGGATGGGGTGCTACCAGGGCTGGAGAAGCTTGCCCCAGAAGTCTGAACACTGATCATAAGACTTTATCAGCAGAAGAGGAAAAAGCATTCCTCTGCCAGGGCTGCATCCCACCCATCCACCCCCAGTTTGAAGCTCAGTTCTATCCCATCATCTGCAACCCACAGAACAGCTGAGGTGCTCCAGAAATGGCTGCCAGGCTTTGATCTTGACATGTTCCTTTACTTTGCCAAAAACATCAGTGCTGTTGGCCTGCAGAGTAAATTGCCCTGGAGGTGGGCTTGTGGGGTCCCCACAGCACAGGAGGCGCTGGGCATCCAAAGCTGTCCTCCTTGTCCTCAAGGAGGGCTGGAGGAGCAGCTACTACATGGGCAGTGCCTCTTGCCCCATCCCTGGCCAGCCATGCAGCAAGAGGAGGAGGCAGCAAGGCTCAAAAGCTGGAGTGGGACAAGCCAGGACACAGCAAAAGGTGAGAGCCTGGCTGTGGAGAGTGCACTGGCATAAGGTGCAAGTCTCCCAACCCCATCCTGAGGAGACTGCACTCTCATTGACCTCAGAAAAATGCATGTAGGAACAGAATGAAAACCAATGCTGTTCCACAGAAATGGCACTAAAATGTCAATTATTAGGGAGTTAATCCAGCTGTAAAAGTCACATTTTACAAGGTGATTTTCATTTAAATTTTAATTTGAATATTTAGTTTCTTCTCCTTTTTTTGTGGCAGAGCCTCTGCCAATAGCATCACCCATACAAACCCTTGCAAACTCAGGTCTACACATCAAAATAAATTCACAGAAACCCTCACCCACTCATCCCTACCCCTGCCAAACCTAAAACCCCCCAAAAGCAAAACACCAACCCCAAACCCAAGAAACCGAACAACACAGCCACCTCCAAAGGAGTTATGACAGGTTTTTCCACAAAGAATGGTTGCAGCAGATAGAACTCGTCTACTGCTGCTGCAAAAGCAACAAGAGGAAAAATAATGTTACTTGATGGAGCTACTATGAACAGTTTTAACTGTATATTCAAGCAATCACAAACATTTGGTACCCAAGGACTTTATTCAAAGGGAAAGATAGAAGTTCAAGGCCTGAGCACAGGGCCTGGGAGGATGTCCCACCAGCTGGGAAGTGCTGGCCCTCCGATGGGCTGTATCTCTGCTTGATGGTGTCTCCCAGTTCATCACTGCAGGGCTTAGCCTCGTGACTGACACCAAGCGCTGACCCCCAGGCAGTGTTCACATGAGTGTCCTTGCTGAGTGCTCGTTGCTTAGCAAAACTTAATGCTGCTGGGTGAGAGACCTCTTTCCTGCAGCAGCCCACATACAGTACTGATAAAAACCCTGCTAGGTTTTTTAATCAAGAATTAATTGATTAATCAAGAATTAATCTTGAAATCAAGAATTCCCTATCCAGGATGATAAAGGAAGAATCAACTCAGAAGCCTATACTGGGAATAAATGCTTAACTATAGCAGTAGCCTAAATCCCAGTGGTGTTTAGCTGTGTTACATAGTAAGACAAACACTTCCCACTAGTGTCAGAAATCAAATCAAATCTTGCTGGTACAAGGAGGTCCAAAGTAACTGCAAACAACCGCACTGGGGAAAGATGTGAAAACTGAATTCTCATGGAAACAAACTTCCCCCAGTGAGCTGCTCACCTTGCTGCCACATCCACTCACAAAGAGAAAGCAAAGTAGAAGTTGTTATAAAGCATTTATTTTCATTACGTGTTGGCAAGGGACAATTCTGTCTTCAAAACAATTACAGAGATAATGCCACAAAACTTACTGCATATTGCTTTACTGTTGAAACCAAAACATTGTCCAAAACAGGTGCTTGCAAATGAAACGAAAATTAATGTATTACCATTGAAATCAATGCTGTCAGATGAAAGCACCATCGCCATTGTCAGATCTGATCAGTCATGCAATTGAAGACGCCAAATAGCAAGTATTTTTGGTTTGTACAGTAAGCCATGATCTTTTAAGGGTTTATATAATTCTATACAAATTTAAGTACAAAATGGGAATCAGGTTTCAGAAATCATAGTGAACCGGGCTGAAACGAATCACAAGACACACTTGTTAACACTGCACAGCTGGATCTGAACACAGGTATCAATGAACTTGTAAAACCTAGCACACATACAGAATGGTCCCCAAGATTCAGCCATGCTTAGGTGGGGAGCAATGCTGGAGAATGAAGGAGAATATCCAACACAATAGACACCCAGAGGGCCAGTTTTCTCAAAATTGGGATTCCAAGGAATTGTTGTTACTCCATTTTAAGAATGACTGCATTTTAGCATGTGATTCTCACAAGGGTATACACAAGCTGTATCAAATACTGAATCAGAAATAAATAATAAAAGATACATCTAATACATCTTTTATTTTTAATTTTTTTTTTTTACAGCACTGACTTTACAAGAAGATAAACAACTTATTTTTAGGGGCTGCTAACATCTGAAACAAAGAAGTCACTATTTTATACTCAACATATACTCAACCTTTAATAACTTTATATATGTATATATGTCTTTTCACACAAAAAATGTTAAAATAATTTATATCTAAAAACTACTGTGTAAAGAACGAAGGAGGAAATAAAATGTGGGTTTCTTTAAAAAGGATGGAAGAGGAAGACCTGATTTTCATGAACTCCATTTGCTGTTTCAGCTATTTCTGGAGTTTCAAGATATTTCCAGGCCAAAAGCTTTCCAACATGTTGGGCGCTCTCTGCAAACTCATGGCATGCTGGGCAAGGTCACCTGCAAAGGAGCTCCTGCGGCCCACAGGCATTGGCAAGCATCAGTCCCAGGGGATTCAGAGTAAGAAAGGTGGAGAGAAAGAAAACATCTCCCCAGATTGCTCTTAAAAAGGAGTTAAATTCTGGATCACTGGTATCAGGATTTTACTCCCAAGCTCTGCCTTTCCTCACCCTCCTTCTGCATCACAAATAGGACATTTTCTTACAGTGGATTTTCTATTTCCACAAGAAAACTGCCCCAGAAGCAGGGGTGGACCAGATCCCAACAGCCACCTGCACATACATCCCTCAAGAATGATTCCCTTTGCTTGTACAGATGCTACTGTGTTGCTCAGGAATCGCTCTAACATCTCCATTTATACCTGGATCCTCTCAAACTTCAACCATCTTTAATAATTTTTGTGGCCATGTAAACATGACAGAATCCATAGAGGATTTGAAATACATCAGGTCAAAAGCTCAAGTGTTGATGGCCTGGATCCACACAGAGTGAACAGGGAAAAGAAAGGTAGTGAAGATGTGGAAAGTACTTTTCTGGAGGTTACATTCCTCTCAAATAGATATTAAAGCAATATTACAAACAAAATCGGCAATGTGATCTGCAATGGCGTGTCCATTTATCTATGAAAGTGAGAGGAGATTATATTAAAGGAAATCTTTTAGTCTACACAAAGCACTTTCACATATTCCTAATTACAAAAACACACAGTTGCAACACAATAAAGTAATTGTATACTGAATACAGAAATCAATACATCTCTTACTAAAATGGAGAGAGGAAAAGAAAATTAGCAAGGTAATGCAAATGAACTCCTGCAAGTGTGCACATGGGGAGAATGCTACAAACTCAAAATAGACTCTGTTCACTAAAACAACAAAATTCAAGATCTTCTGCACAGCTGTGGAAGGCAAGGCTGCAAGCTAGTGTGAAAAAGCCTGACTCACTTGTCACTGCTGCCACGCAAAGACTTTGGGAAACCAGTGTTAGTCCAAGAACTGAGAAGCCTGGATGCATTTTTTTCCTTTTTTCACTCTTTTTAGCCAGCCAATTCAAACACCTCTGGCCTCATTTATTCCATTGCCTTTGGACTGTATCCTGCCTCTGTTATCTATCCAGTACTCCACCTGCTTGTTCCCTGTCTGGATACAGTCCACAGTTAATCTGGAGAACCCGAGGCTTTATGTTGAGCAATCCTTCTTATCTTGTGAAGCCTCAGGGTCAGGTTTTTAATTTGTACGCATCTATAATGAAAGCAAATTAAACCAGTAGTTTTCCATCTGAGCAGCCTGCTGCAGACCTCCTCTGCAAAGTCACACCTTAAGGATGGAGATCTTCAAACAGCTTTATCATTGCGACTGTCTGAATAGTATTAATAAAAATAGTGCATCCTATCCACTGACCAGCTCAGTCACTCAACTCCTACAGCATGAAGGCTGAATAGACTGACACATGTTTAACCAAAGGCAAACCAGCACTGGCCCAGTGGTTGTTCTGCACTACACAAACCACAAGGGTCAGCACCAATGCTCCTAGTTGGGCTGCATTTCTGCAGTTGGTTTTCATGTAATGACCAGGATGTTCTGGTGCAGTCACTACAAACCCAAGCATAATGCAGCAAAGTCAGCTAGAGGAGGAGAAGGATGGTGATGGCTTTGCCATTGTGGGCAGTAATGATACCACTCAAATTTTCTTCAATGGGGAAAAAATCTTCCCGTGCTGAAGCTGATAACATGATTACAGGGCAAACAGGAGTCCCATCTCTTCCATCACACTGACACAAAAAATGGAGACATTCCAATCAAGGTAATGATGCTCTTGTGGATTTCTAACAGTGAAGCAGAACAGAAATAGATCCCTAAGAAGGTAACTGGTGACCAAGTAATTTTAATAAAATTGCTCCCATCAACACAGCAATAATAGCTATGCCTCTGAAAACACAGCAGAACCTTTTCTAACCCAAACTAAAAGAATTCGAACAGACATTATGGAAAATCTCCCTCAGATTGTCCGCAATTTCAAGAGCAAGGGCATTCTGGTATGGTCTAATATGACTAAACTCCTCTACTTTTACAAAAAAAGACTACAGAATATTAACTAACTTACTGTGAAGCTTATCTTAAATCAAAACTATCCTGAACTTATCAAATGAGGCAGCAATTTGGAAAAGCACTTTATCACAGGCTTAATAACATATGCATGCTTGAATGTTTTACAATAATGTAATTGTATGTCTGGATACTTGGTAATTTACAGTTTTGGCTTTTAAAAGTTGGTCTCCCAATTTGCCCCTGTGATTTAGCAACATTCTAGCCATAATGAGCCATAACAATAATTTCTGCAAGGAAATATAGTAGTACAGCAATTGCATGGTAATTTATGTGAAAACTCCATTGTAATGCCATATCATAATAAGTACTTGCATATCTGCACCTGGTAAATTAAAGTGATACTGATATATTTGATAAATAAAAAATAAATTACAGACTACGGGAAAAATATCACTGATCACACCAATGACCTAAACTTGTTCTCTAGTTACTGCCAAAGTCTGGAGTAATAGTTAAATATAGTATTTCTCCAGCTTTCAGAGAATTACAAAATAAAATTCTAACAATCATTTGTAAACAAGTTTAAAATGCACAATTATATTTCAGTAGTTCATTTTGGAGAAATTAAGCAGTGCAAAATAGGCCAACCAAAATTCAGAAGGCAGCCAAGAGAATAAAATTCTTATTTGATGTTCTAACTAGGAAACAGCATACAGACATTTCCATTGGATCCAACACTCAGAATCATGTAAACATACTTGGTTTGAAAGATCTTGAGTTACTAACCCAGTTCTAACATCATTGCTTCTTCCCCACCACCCAATTAAAAAAACCAAAAAACAACAACCAAAAAAAAACCCACAAAAAACCCCACCAAAAAAACCCAACCAAAATCCAAACAAACAAACAAAAACACATCAAAAACCCCAACCCAAGCCATTGTAATAAAGGGAGCAAAAGGCAAATCTACAAACACTCCACCAGCTGGTTACAAGAAAGTACCATACAAAAATATGCACTGGCAAGTTCCTTCCTGAGGGTATCTTTTGTTACACGCGTAACATAAAACCACTTCTTTATTTTAAGCAAACAAAAACGACCCCAAACTGTTGATGTCAAATTTATTTCAGTCATGGCTTTACAAAAGGTTTGGCCTGTCATGAATACCTTTATAAAGCCCTACCTACGTACATCTGACTCACACCACAACCACTCAAGATCTGCAAGCTGCAGACAATGTGGGATCCAGCAGCTTCAAAGCACACAAGGATTGTGAAGGATGCCCAGCTCAGAACTGATCTGTGCCAGCTAAGGAAGTTGGCTGCATTTACATGCTCCCTGGAATTTGGCAGATACCACACTCATAAGGTCCCTCCAGTCTCTACAGAAATATCTTAAAGTTAGTAACCCCTCTGAAGGTGGAATAACTTTTCTTGTGTATATCAGCCTTGCAAATCCAATCCTGACTACAGGAAGTTCCTAAAAATGGCATTTTGGGAATAAACCCAATCTCTCCAATGAGAGAAACACTCTTTACACAAAAGAACTGCTACACAACACCCCTCAAAACTTTTTCCCCTCAAGGACTGATACAAACAGGCAGGGTAGTGACATCTTTTAGACAGTTTGATCCTCTCTCCATGGTCTACCTGGGCTTTAAGCTCTAGATCCTTTCCTCCTGAGTACATATCTAACACATGATACTAACCAAACTGGTATTAAATGCTGCAGTGATGGATGCTTTACGAATACCTGCTACAGAAAGACAGAAATTCCCATATCTGCAATCTAGAAGCTTAACTAAGGAAATTTTCTTACCACTACCCCTCTTGAACATATTTTAGGGCTTATATGGGGAAAGGAAGGCCACTCTGTCTACCAAAATAGTGTCTCTGTTCTCAGCGCTGACAGATATTTCCAGTTTAGTGTTCAGAATTGGCAAAAGTTGCAGGAATTCTTAACAGCAGAAGATGCAGCCATGCTAGAAGATGCAATAGAGGGTGAACACTGTAAGTTTACTGCATATCTCAAGAGATACAAATAGGCCATGTTGTAGTTTACAAATAGTATAAACTGCTATTGCAAATTACCACACAGCCTCATCTGGCAGCTTGCAACAAAATAATGTGGTCTCTAAGCTAGAGCTGTTGTGCACTTCTACCTCATACAAAGGTACACAATTCTGCTTACATTTAATTTGCAAAAGAAAAGAAAATGCACAGCAGTATGGATCTGTGGAAGGCAGCAACTGTGATAACCCCTTAGGATCTGCAGATCAGGTGTACTGCTCCAACGAAATGCGTGGCTCTGCAGCCTTTTTGCAGAGCTGTCCCAGAGTCCTCACAAGTGCAATAGAAGGAGAATCAAATTCTCTCCTAAGAGATAAGCTGCTTCTATTAACTCTTCTAGGACTTCACCACTAGCAGACAATTGAAAGGATTACATTTAATTTACTAAATCACTCAACCCAGCTATCAGCACCCTGTCCAGATCAAACATGTGCCACTGTTGGCAAACATAGTTAGGAGCTGCTTTTGATTGAGGCAAGGAGGCCTGGGGGAAGAACTGCAAAGCTGCAACCAGGGTGATCACCTTGGTTCTGCACCCTGAACAACCACACTGCTCTATCCTACTCAAAGTGCCACACCTTTACAGCAAGCTACCTGTCAACATCTTGACTGCTCAGTGTTTCCAGAGATTTGGTTTAGCAATACTGAAGTTGTCTAAGGTTTCTTTTGCAATGGCCTACCTGGAAAAAGGGAACAGGGAATATTTTAGGCAAAAATCTCTCGCACTGTTACATTCAGACACTGCATTCAACATTATTATCTTCTTGACACCATGAGGTCCGATTTTAAAATGCTGGTCACCAGTGATTAAAAAGAACAATAGAAATGAAAGAGCAACCCTCCCAAAATGAAAGGACTAGCGTTAAAACCCACGTGTGTGTAAACTCACTACAGACTTGCAACTGGAATCTGATGAAATGGATCTGAATCACTTTCTTGCCCTCCCCCCTTCAGTCCATTTCATCAGCCAATTAGGTTAAATCAAATGGAAGGGATTTTCATTTTGTTTTTCTACATTGTGTTTTGTGTTGTGGTTTGTTGGTTTTGTTTTGCTTTGTTTTCATTTTTCATATGTACTGTTACAGCCTGATCTGGTTCTGGGACTACAATTTGTATCCCTGTGGCTTTTTCTCAGTCCATGGCATTAGCAAGTTATTGAGAAGAAGCTTTTGTTGCCAATGTAGCGACACAGTGCTGCTGGAAGCTGGGGGACACTGCCGAGTTGCAGCCTAGTCTCTGGTGTTGCAGTTTTACTGAGCTGTTGGTCTCACTTTCCACAATCCAGGAGGAGTCTTTTCCCATGACGCTGAGACAGCCTGTGCTAGTGCAGCATATCCGCTCGTCCATGATCCCGCTGGTCTGCTCTGCCAGGAGCTTGCTGCGGTTTAGCTGGGTCACCTCAGGTGCCTGACCCTGCAGGACAGCAGCTATGTGGTTCAGGAGATCTGTGAAAAATTCAGAAACGCCCTCATAACCTGAAAAGAGGAAAAATGAAGGAGAGAAAAAAAAAGCAATTAAGTAATTTTTCCAAGTTCCTTGAAAGGCTTTTTCTACCACTTTATTTCTTGGGCTGTCCTTGTCCTCCAAGGACAAGGCTTCTTTTCCACAGCATCATTTTGAGTGACTGCATAAGCAGGTTAGTTTGAAGAGGAACAGAGACTTTCGCTACAAAACCACTTTCGTTCAATCATAAAAATCTGTCGCCTTTCAGATTTTCTGTCTCTTTTTCCTCCCAAGTATATATGTGTATACATAATCTTAGGTATATTCTATCACTTGTCATCAAGTCCAGGTTTTTCCCTAAATTACAAACTTTGCGGTGTAACATTGAACTTTTTTATTCTGATTCCAGGTTTACGATGGAAAGTAGCTCTAATGCAGTCTCCTTGAGGGTCTGAACTCTCTCTAGAATTTCCCCAGTAATACCCTCAGTTAGGGAACCTCAGAGGCCAGTGTGGCTGGCTTTATACCCTACAGAAAAGGGACCTTCCCACTGCGCAAGCACACGATACATGTCTAATCTAACCTAACTTGGCACCTAAAACATGTTCCTGCTATAAGCAACGTCTGAAAAAGCACTCAAGCATGTATCAGTGATACAGTATTGGATTGAAACATCAGTCTTTTATTTCGGTACCAAAACCACCTTTCCATGTGTTCTGTTAAGTGACTCCAGACAATTTGCAATGCAGAATTTAACAAGTTTGCTGGTTAAAAAGCTGCTCAAATACCAGGAGACATAACATTTTTGGTGACACAAAGGGTGGCAGCAGGCGTACAGATCTTCTGGCTCTATTTTAAACACTCTGGTACAGCCACAGCTTTATCATTGCATAATTTTATAATTGAAACAGACATGCAACGTATTGGCACAATATCTTGAAATGGAAACTGCATTACCTAAAATTGTTATGAATTTAATGGGATAAGCTGATTGTTTTAAAATGTCTACAAAAGTATTTTGAAGGTGACCTGGTATTAATATGGGACACTGAAGCAATAAATAACAGTTTAGAAGTCCCATGTGAATAGCACACATTCACACAGCAGCACATGAGCATAACCAAAGACCACAAAGTAAATGCACACTTTAGAACACTTTTAGTGAGTGATCACAGGGCAGAAGAGTCCCTCAGATCCATAAATAATACAATTCTAATCTCAGTTCTCTTCTAAAGACCAACTTTCTTAGGCTATAAAAACCCAACTTCCTGGAAAAATTAAGGAAGAGGATAATTTCACTTTAAGATAAATGTAGTGATTTTATGGTGTGTTTATAGCCATTACATTAAGCAATTAACTCTTACTTAGGCTGCTACATTGTTCTGGATTTTAATGCACTTGGTTACAGTTCTAGCTACTTAACAGGTCACACAAAACACCAGCAATGTGAGACAACTGCTTCCAGTTTTCCTTTCTCAAAGGCCCTGTCGTGGTTTAAGCCCAGCTGGTAACTCAGTACCATGCAGCCGCTCACTCACTCCCCCCCGTCCCCCGCTCCCAGAGGGATGGGGAGGAGAATGGAAAGAATGTAACTCCCACAGGTTGAGATAAGAACAGTCCAGTAACTAAGG
>WYDI02023818.1:0-30554 GCA_009867235.2 Psittacus erithacus | reverse complement strand
GCTGAAAGTCAAAAACACAGCACTGCACCAGCTACTAAGAAGGAGAAAAATGACTGCTACTGCTGAACCCAGGAGAGGCCCTTAAACAGGTTCAACAAACAACAGGCCATTTCAAAACATCAAATTTCCCACTGTCCCTCACAATAATCCATTGGTCGGCAGGGGGCAACTAGGACTCCTACAGCCAGTCAGGGGAGCCAGAACAAGGTCTCCACCTCTTTGACAGAGGTGCTTGTTATGCTTTCTTGCTTATGTAAAAGCCAGGGGATTAGACTTCAAATCTACTCAGAGTGCTTCAAACACCCTGGGAATAAGCCATCTCCATAGTAACAGCTTTAATATTCAGAGAGGAGATCCCTAGTACCCTACAGTGTTTCGTGCCTACTCACTGAAAACAAACCAGCCTTGTTTGAGGGCACCTGGCAAACTTAAAAAGAAGTTACTTTAAATATTTAATGGGAATAAGATGGCCAGTTATTTAGTTCTGAAATCGGCAGATGTTACAGTGTAAGGAAGTTGTATGTATCAGGCAGGCTTCCTCTGTGCAAGCCTTCTGTAGACTGAGTGTAAAGGGCCAAGTAATTCCTCCAGGTCACTCAGAAGAAACTTAACATGACTGTAAAAAACAAATACAAAGAAGGGAGGAAGAAAACCATGGTGTCTCAACTCTCAAGCCACAGGATGCTGGGGAAGGCTGCAAGTCTGTGTATGTTACCTCACTCTGTTCACTGGGTGCTGCTGCAGGCCTCTCAAAAAAAGCAACTGTGGGCCATCACTGTGCTGTGATGACAACGAAATCAAGAAGGGCAGATTAAATTACACCTTCAGAAACTACTGGCAATGAACTCTGGATTCATGTGACACAAGGCATCAGTGAGAGGATATAAGTTCTGCATGCCTCAAAGCACAAGTTGCATGAATCGTGCTCCAGCAGGTACTATCCTAGCACTGCCCACTGAAACTATTTTGGAAATGCCTGCCTATAAGAGGCCTGAATTTTGCTATGCTGAAAACAGTCTCCAGAGTCTTCTGGCTAAGCATGGATAAGAAGGATGTCCACCTAGCAATGCATCTGCAAGCAAGTACAATGTAGAACTGTGCATAAGAAGCTTCCCCATGCTCTCAAGACTCCTGCAGGGACTAACACACTATTAATTTAACGCCTCTTCAAAGACAAATTACTGCACAGATTAAAATACAGGATTTGGGCTGAGTGTCAAAAACTATCACCTTAGGGTAGAGGTACAACAGATCATGAAGCTGAAGGCAGTTCTGCAAACTTCTGCCACATCATGAAGACATTGCTCCTCTTTAACCACTTAGTTTGCCACTAATTGTTCCCCAATCTGGACTTTTCAGCATTTCAAGAAAAGGGGAATTTCAGCAGTTTGTGCAAAGTACCAAATCCAAAACAATACTTGAAAAAAACCCAAACAAACGAAACCAAGACAAACAAACAAACTAACAAAACGAAATCACCCAACCCAAAAACCAAAATCAAAACCTCCAAACACCAAACCAAAATGCAGGATGCAGGATTGCAAAAGAATGACCTGTATCCCTGACTTCCAAGACCCAGTGTCTGAAATACAAACCCATTCATAAAGCTGATATGGTACCATCTGACACCCAATTTAGGTTGTTTCACTGTCTTTACCAGAAGACTGTTTTCATAGGCATGCAGACTGCTTCAACACCGTATGGTAGAACCAAGCTGCAAAGTGACCCAAGAATAGCAGGGCCAGAGTTTTAAAAGGAAGCCAGTCACTGTGGAGATAGACAGGCAAGGTACTATGGGGCAGCAGTGGGGATGAAGACCTGAACTGAAAGATTTAGATAACTGGATCTCAGGGCAAGATCTCTAGATGTAAAAATACTACAGCCATATTGAAAACTCAAGGTCATCAATGACAGGTGAAATAAACTACGTAGCGACCTGTATACACTTCTGGTAACAATCATCACTATTCAGGTAATGAGAAGAGATTCTGAAATTGAAAAACCCCATGCAAAACAGCATCAAATGAGATAATGTATTCCTTTACCATGTTAGGCTACTAATATTTAGCACAAGTGACACAGCATTATTGTCTCCCCTTATACACACTCACAACTCCTTTTAACAATTCCAGCAGTCAAGGAGCTTGTTTAGCTGTTTCCAAGACATATATTGCACTAAAAAAAGTGGAGGACAAATTTACCTGTTTTCACATGCTCCATTCTATTGTTTTACTCCAGGATGCATTTATGAGAACCTGGGAGAATATTCAACTTTTTACAGCAAATTCTCTGCACCTACAGTTTTATCATCATCGTCACATTTCTGGTGCTATTGCTTTGTGCATAAACATCTTTTTGTGGGGAGTCAATCTGCACAGGAAGAGATTTTCAAGGGAACAGTTTGCTGCTTCTACCCCCGCAACACTTTTAATGGCACAGAGTCTGGAAAATAAGAAATCTTAAAAAGCTCTCCTAAACTAGAATTTCTTCTTTTCTCTTCAGAATGAGGGACAGGTCCAGAAAGGCCAGGTGCCAGCACACAGTCTCACACTTCAGTTCCCGGGCATCCCTTTGCAAGGAAGGGCATGACAGCTATGTTACAGCTGGCCATTAAAATTTGACTGTATCTCTTAAAAGCTGATATTTCAGTAGCACATTCCATATCTAGACTAGGATTCTGCCCTTCCCAAATCAAACAGCATCTTATCTGAGACCAATTTGGCTGCTGCTTTCCTGTCCCCCACCTGGGAAGCAATGATGTGAGACACCAGGAGTAAAACTCCATGCTAAGTACACATGGTACAATTTCCACAGAGAATGAGTGGATAAGCCTTTCTCACCTGGGAATGCATTTATATCAATGACGGCATGCTGCCCAGTCTGATTGTTAATGATTATATCAATTCCAAAGAGGGAAACTCCCAGAGCTTGCCGCAGTGCCTTCGAGATTTCCCGGATGACGTCATCGTTTGGTCGCTCAAATACTCCTTCGATTTTATCCAGCTATAGTGAGTGGGAAAAGACACATTACTGAGGGACTCTGAGACAGGCTTTTGTGGAAAGATTGATTTTCAGAGGTTTCCAGGTGCATATCCAACAAATCTAATTGCAGAGAACAAGTGGCATGAAACAGAGAAAGACACCAAAGAGAAACTGCTTTCATAACTCAGAATCCTTCCTACATTGGAAGTTCACTTGCTCTAAAGTACCTAGTTCTTCCTCTTCATGCTGGTGCAGTTCTTGAGATAGAGCAGTGTAGGAATAAATGAAGACACAGAATATTTTAAGTACTAGATCTACACCTTAAAAAACTAAATACATCTGGTGTGTTTAACCCTGTGCTGCAAATATTCTGCATATCATTCTGTTATTTCAATGTCAAATAAGACCTATGTTAAAGTGCTCATAAAACAGACTCCTGCTATTAGTTTAATCTGAGACATACAATTCAACTCAGCTGATATCTTCAGGGTGGAGGCTAATTCAAAGGGCATATCTTTTATGTGGGTTTTCATGTATAAATTATTCTATAAAAATTTATTACAATGAGTAACTCAGGTTAATTCTGTCTGATAGATGTACCTTTCTTCACTTTTTAAACATGTTAAGCAGCCAAAGTATGCTGTTAGGTATACAGAAGCATGTATGTGTATGAGAGAGATAGCAGGTAAATCACAGAGCGTATACTCTAAGTTTCAAAGTAAATTTAGCTGTAAAGGAATTTATGACTAGCACAATTACGGTTTTAATATTTCGCATGCCTATCGGTGTTGTACACAAAATTTAACCATTGCCAACTACGGAACTACTCCCCAGTAGAGCTTGTGAAACAGAAAAGAATCTAGAGACTCAGATCTGGAAAGGACCCAGTCCTGTAAAGTGACTTTCTCAGCGGCTGAGTGCCCAAGAACTTGCTAGGATTCATACGTGCAAAGCTTATTGAAACAACTGGCAATGCAACCCTGAAACTGTGCAGTGTGCTGGCACTGCTGGACTAGGAAGACACCCAGAAATGGTCTTGTGGTCACAGCTTGGCTGTGCTCACACCATAGACAGCGAATGGCACTTTGTGGCCCTGCTGGACTAGGAAGACACCCAGAAATGGTCTTGTGGTCACAGCTTGGCTGTGCTCACACCACAGACAGCGAATGGCACTTTGTGGCCCTGCCCAGTGTAATTTCTCTGCTTGAATTTTCACCATTTGTTTTTACTCACAGAACTGAGTCCTAGAAGGATGATTCATGCTTATTAAGCTCTTTGGACAGGAAAAGGCCAGGTGTTTGCATTCAAAACTTCCTCATTCCCCTTGCCTAGATTAGTTTTAGGGAGTTTAGGCCTGGCAAGCAGCACAGCCCTCCTGCATCAGTGCTTCCTCACCGGAGCTCGGTAAGGAAAACCAGAGGGGGACACAGTCATGCTGGCTCGTGGTACCAAACAGACCTCAGCCTGCAACACAGAAGCAGACAACTTGTGAAGGAGAGTCACTAGCTGCTAATGCTTCGATAAGAAAGGACTAGGTAAGTTTTACAGCCGCGTTAGAGGAAAAAATATGAAGTATACTTACTGCTGTTAAGATAGATGAGGATTCTGGTTTTGAAACATTGTGGCTGTTGAAAAATATTGATTCTCTGTCTGGAATTAAAAGCAGGTT
The DNA here is from genome assembly GCA_009867235.2 of Psittacus erithacus. Lineage (NCBI taxonomy): Eukaryota > Metazoa > Chordata > Aves > Psittaciformes > Psittacidae > Psittacus > Psittacus erithacus. The sequence continues at coordinate 25,903 of WYDI02023818.1, read as the reverse complement.
GTAAATAATACACCAAATTTTACTTTCCACAGGATTAGTGTAAGGAACAGTAGATGGCAGTGCAGCCTCGGGAATCCGGTCTTGACCCCTAGCATGCAGCGCCCACCAACCCCCCACCCACAGGGCTCCTCCTGCCTGCTGGCACTTAGCTGCCTGCACAGGCAGTGATCACCCACGGGTTTTGGACCTTGGACCACAGATAAACAGAACTGCACGGGGTTAATAAGTAGGAACCGGTTTCCTTTCCTCCACCAGAGCCAATTAACTTAAGTTCAGTAAGATAACTAAGTTCATTTCTACTAATTTGCTATACTCAAAGTGACAGTTCCAATGGGAAAGCATGTGATAGAAAGAAGCTGCATTCACTGCAAGCAGTAGATCGATAGCACGTAGGGTACACTGAGATCCCTGTGAACCTGCCGAGGGCACTGTCCGAACGGAGGAAAGCAGCAAATTTCATGGTCAGGGCCTCCCTTCCTTTTGGAGGCACCACAGGAACGCAAGACGTATCCTGAGGCGACAGAAGCTAGGAACATACTGGGAGAACTGTACCAGCACCTCCTAACCTACTTGCTCTGTGCTGGAGGTTTTACTGGTGGGGAGAAATCCACCGCAGGTCTTCCCCTGGAACTGTCACCACAGCAGACTGATGTCATTGTACAGACAACCCGCATGGGAATACCAGGGTCAAAGTCTCAGCATCTGGGTGGCACCAGCAATACAGTGTTTCTGCCACGCTGGTCTCTCTGAGTGGATACTTAAGAGCAGCTGTAGGTCCACGTTTGATAAAGATGGGGAAGCTGTGAAAACCAAACCCAAATCTACTCTGCAGTCTGACAGCAGCATATAATATTCTTGCCTCTCCTTCCATTTAGAAAGGCCCCGTACTGTCAGCTCCTGGAGTACCTCACAGCCGCCAGATCCGCTTAATTGCCTGATCTGCCTTGTCAGATGCCTGTAGCACGGCCCCCTTAAATCCTCCTGATGAGGGTAAAAAAAGCCAGACACTTACCCTAATCTGCCCACAAAACTCATTTTCATGTGGGCTTCCAGACAACTTTCATGTCTTACACTAACAGATGAGACATTAGCCAAGGCATTTTTAGACAGATGCCTTATAATGTTCCCTTCCAGAAAAAGTACAGACCAACTGTCATAATAGTTTACACAGATTCTGGCCTACTTCACTTGTTCAGGACATAGAGCAGACCTAAATGTAAATACAGGTATACATGCCTACAGACAAAGACTTACCAGGATCCTACTGTACATATACTAACAAAACACGTATCTGTGTGCAGATCACAACGGTGAACACATGTGGACATACTAGTATCAGTGGAAAACACTAAGAAAAGTGACAAGAAACTGGCATTTGTTCATTTATCTCCTTCAGTTCAATACCTTCTCCTCTCCCATCCCTACCTCCTGCATTTGCCTAGTTGCAAGCAGATCATGCTCCCGTTCATGCACTACTAACTCCTTCTTGCTTCTGCTGGACCACAGAACGCAGTTCTCTGGAAGGGAGCTTTTCCCATAAAGGAAATTTAAGCAATCTTTAATGAAAACCCTTAAAGTGTTGCTTTCTAGTGACATTAAGGAGGATCACTGTCCTCACTGACAAGTCCATTCATCCTTCCTAGCACAGCTGGTATCTACAAACCAAAGGACACTTCTCACCATGGTTTACAATACTGGGCCTCACATATATCAAGAGGCTCATTCAGGGTAGAGCACAAGTGATCTTCAATTTAAACACACATGCATAATCAAGGTAAAAATAGGGAAAGGAAGTTCTGAAATGATGGAATCCAGGAAATTCTCTCCAAAGCACATTTATAAACAAACTCTGGAACAAATGACACATGAACTTACTGTAAAACGAGAGAATTTCTCTCCTTCTCCCCCTTTCCACATGACATAGAACACTATTTCTAACACGTAAGACTCAGGTTACCATTGCATAAATATTTATTATATGAATGTCATTCCTATATATTCCGGAGCATATGAGTTATCTCCCTCCCTTCCTATTGAAATAATACAGAAGAGGAAACATGGTATGCAAGGACCAGCTGCCTTCATGTCAGCAGCCTTTTCAGATACTTCTGAACTATTTGTTGCCAAGGCTTGGAGAACTGACATCTCCTTTTAAATGGCCACAGCATACCTGAGATTCCTGCAGAGAAGTTCTTTAAAGATGGTCTTTTCACCACCGTGTAGGATTCTCCAACCACAAAGACTTTATACAGCACGGCATTGTGATTGATGAAGCTCTGAATGACGCAAGGGGGGTGAACAGCTTTCAGGCCCTCCTGGTTGAAGATGATCGCCATCTGGAAACAAGCATACACAGCTGTGCACAAGTCTTTCAATAATTTCACGCTTACCTACTGACTAGCAGTGAGGGAGAACATCTACAAGTGGACATATACTGACCACGTGTCAATTCCTTCTCAGCAGCTAGTCCTATGTCATTGCATTTCATTTCACTGACACACAACTCTCCATAAGCTTTCATTTTCTATCAACATTTTCTTTTCAGCTCTTTGCAATTTCATTTGCTACTTCTAGTTGGGAAGCTACTGCAACTGCAGGTACAACAAAAGGGTGAAACATCTGATCAACACAAACAACAAAGTTTGTATTGAATACAAGACTGTATCATGAGAACAACAGAAGGAACAGCTCTGTGTACTAACTACAAGTTCTTCCCTACAGCTCTATTTCCTGTGGTCTGGTTCAGGCCAGTTGCAATGGCCTAAGCACCAGGGTTTCATCCACATCTTCAGAGAGCATTTTTCAGACTCTAGCTGGAAACAAATGCTGGTCTAATGACATTCTTGGCTTGGTTTCACCCCGTTACTCCAAATAGTCCTCTTGAAGGCACTGGAACAAATATGCCAAAAAGGAAGGTATTTATAGGGCCTGAATGATGAACAGCTGCCTCAAATAGCAATGCTGGTAGGTGCGTAGAAGTACTTCAACAAACCAGCATATCTCCAGCACATGTTACACTGTTCTTTCTATCAATTCCTCCATTACCATGCTTACAGCCATATATATAATTACCATAACCACAGCGCCCCATTTTGCAGGTTTGTTGTTGGAGTATGGATGCTGCCATGGCTCCAATGCAGAACCAGCAGCAAGCACCATTCTGGCACAGGCAATGGAATTACTTTAACAGATGCACAGAGCATCATGGTGAAACCCAGAAGCCCAGATATTTGTCAAAGCTCTTGTTTCTTTGGCATTTCTTTCCCTAGAAAGGGTTGAGCCCTATAAGTGCAGAGTAATGCATCATCGTGGTCCTTCATGTCGGTCAGAGCCAGTACCTGTATTCAGGGTGGAAGGAAAACCCCGCTGAGATTTCACTCAGGAGACAGCAGTGGGCTCCCCTCTGCTTGGAAGTTTTGCTCCTTTCATTTTGGAGCAAAGCCCAGCCCAGGCTGGGCACATCATGTCAAGAAAAAGCTGATGAGACCTCAGTGACAGTGGGCTCTTCAACAAGCACAGCAGCTGTGGCCACGAAGGGTAGATATTCTTGGTCTCATTTTAAGAGGGGAGGTTGTACTATTCAAAGCTAAATGTATGACCACATTTTTGTTCTTACTCCTCTTCATCTGGTGGACCACATGAGGTCACATAATTGTCTGCACGCATGTGCAATGACTCAGTAGATTAACATTTTATGAGTTCAAGTCAATGCATACATTCAATATCTACTTGCAGCTGATACTCTGTCTCTATTATAAGGATGCTATCTGACAGTGCAGCGTAAACTTGTGAGTGGTAATTACTTGTGCAAGAAACCTACTCTAACCAGCAGAATCATCTATCAAGATGATTCACAGCAACAACATGGTACCTCATATGTCTCTCACTGGTGGCAAGAAACACTGCTGTCTTCTTCCTTCTGTGTAGACTGTTGGCATTATAGTATCTACAACATCACACTGCCAAAACCTGTGTTGTTCCTATAGGGTTCTCTTCAAATATTAGTTAATTAACCCTCACAAACAAGTATTTATCCTATTTTGTAAGTATGGAAACCCAGAGAGTTTATCTTCTTGTCACAGAACTGACCTAGGCTACTGGAACCCATGTGAAAACTCTCTTCTGCAAAGCTCTGTGCCAATGGCCTCATGGACTAGCACACAACCCATACAACTCCCATGGTGTTGTGTTATGCTGGTTCACTGTGATGTCTCATGGGTTTTAGCATGCATGAATACAGCTCCAAGAATTTGTTTGCAGGGTGCACTTGCTCTTTGTCATCTAGCACAGACCTGCTGTGTCTGGCAGTAACATGGGAACAATACTTTATATCATAATTTCCAAATAGCATTCCTCATTACAGATGCAAAGCTCTTCTGAAGGCAAAAAAAACATTTGGCACCAACAATTTTTACTAACAATGTCCTTAAGGAATTCAGTCTCAAAACCCAGTGATTCTCTGCCTTTTCATTCCTGTCTGCTTAAGACTTAGAAAAATGTCATCTTGGACACATTTTTTCAGGTTATGGGTCTCAGTGATATCTCATGGCAGCTTTACCAAATGTCAGTTATGTTCTGATGGCAGCCAGGAAGGACAACCTTCAGGCATCATCTCTATTCAACTCTAACAAATGGTGCTGATACACTGGGGGTCAAATGCTGAGCTGGCCAATGTGGCTTCTAGTGCAGAGGCTATATAGAACTTGGGACACCATAAGACAACTCACTAACAGCACCTTGGCTTAAATAACTTGTGTTCTCACTGCAAATTGTGCAGTCTGCCAGTGCTGGCTGGCACCAAACCCAAACTCAAGCCTGCACCTTCAGCTGTCCCTGTTAGTTGAATTACTTGAATTTTCTGAATAGTCATAAAGAAAAGCAGGCTTCTGGTGAGGCTCTGTTCTAGTTCCAGTGTCAGCTCGGCAATGGGAATATCTCTACAGAAAATGAAGTGATATACCAAAAGCCAGAAGAGTCATTAATAAAACAGGCAACAAATTCTTCTAGGCAGCACAGGCTTCTAGGCCTATGCTCCATCTTTTAGACAGACTATACTGTAAGCAGAGTATTTATTCTACACTTTCCTTGCCATTATTTACCATAAAATAGCAATTATAATTACATTTCCTCTCTGATGATAAACACACTTCTGGATTACTCCTGAAAACTCAGCAACTCCAAAAGTGACTACTACTACTGACTATGTTAAGTACCACACAAGACTTCAGGCTTTTTTCCAGGGGTCCTCCTAGGCTCCAGTCCTAAGTTCCTGTGATAAAGTGCAGCCTACAACTGTACTTTAGTCTAATATTTGCTCAGAAAATGGAATCCTGGCAGGAAGCTGAGGTATGTCTGCACCGTGTGATAGAAGAACAAAGAAATATTCACCAAGAACATGAACTCCAAGCCTGACTGAACAAGCACTGAAAGATCTATGCACTTCAGGTTGCAGTGGAACTTTTGACAAAAATCATCAGGGAAGCTGAACTCTTACATTTATTAACAATCCAGTTCCCAAGTATTCTTGGGAATGGTAGCAAAAATTCACGGCCCCAGCTTCAGCAAACTAACAGGACTGTCTGTCAGCTTGTGAAATGATCCAAGCTAAGGCCTGCATGAAAAATCTCACTGCATTTTTAAAAGGAAGTGCTGGTTACTCAAGATTTCAGACATAGCCATTCTGCTCATCTAAGATTTACATTTTACTTCACGGCCTTCAGCCCTCAAAGACACTGCGGCAACATACTGCACGTTTCAGAAGCAGCTGGAAAACCTGGACCAATGACCACGTTGTTAACAAAGGAAGCTAGGCATTAGGAGAGCCAGCAGCAAGGGCTGGATTCTCAAAACTGAGTTGTGGGTAAGCAGGAAGGCAGGAAGCACAAATGGAAAAGAATTAAAACAGGACTCGACTCTCCTAAGTTTAGAGGAAGCTAGGCTCATGGGGAATGCGCTCCTTCCAGGAATACACACCATTTTAACTGCAATTGCCTTACGGGAATGAGTGAAGGCAGATAGTTTACCAGCCCTGTTCTCCCTACAGTTCCAACCATATTATTGCAACTCGATATGCCTGGAAACTGTGTTTTCTATTCCCTTCCCCGCAATAAGAGGACCCAGATGCTTCATCTGCAGCACAAACCCACTTCTCACCTGTACCTCATATATGTTGGAGAAGAAACATGGTGGAGTGGAAACATTACTTAGTGTGATCTCCCACCAAAGGAGAGGCTGAAGGAGATTCCTTAGAGACAGAGCTGACTGAAGACTACAAACTGCTAGATAGAAGGAACTAGATCATAGAAGCTAGAAACTGCTAAAAAGAACTTCCATGGTGTACTTAAACATGAGGGAGAGGTGGGGAAAAGGAAGTCATTTGGGCATAGCCCTCATTCTGCCTACTACAGGATCAGAAAGCAATCACCAAACCACCACGGGGGACTGAAAGCAGGGGATAACACTGCAGAATTTTTTTAACTCACCTCATGAGAGCTGGTTCCATGGGCCACTCTGGTTTTACAAACTGGGTAAATAAAAAAAGAGAAAAAAACCACAATGCACCACTGAAACAGGACACACAAAGCCCTTATAAATCTGTTCCTACCCACATGTGCAAACACTGGAGTTCACCAGACCAAGGTATTTTCATGAGATATCAGTGAATGTCTCTGCTTGAACAGTGTCCTCAATCACTGCAAAGCTTGCTCCAAGCCTTGTTCTCTCAGCTCCTCCCTGTAACTAACATGCAAGCAGAGGTCATTACTTGAGCTGGACAGAGGTGCAAAGGATGACCTAAGGAGTCAGTATCACTACTTGTATTTGCCATCCTGATACTCAGAGGGCATCTTCAGAAGTATGTGATTTTGTCTGAGGCTGGAGCTACTTTACACCTACCACTGTCCTGACAACAAACAAACTGGGACACAGTGAAAAACAGCTTCTTTTCCTACCTCCCTGTTTTGAGGAAAGAGCAGGAAACAGAATGGGCTGAACCAAACCAAGATATAACTTATTTTTTGCAGGCAACCATAGAGTGGGGGGCATCAAGGGAACAAACACCAACTAACTGATTCTGCTCACTTTATACTGTAAGGAATCAAATAAAGGTATGAATTAAAGCCCCACAATAACACTTGCTACAAAGCACAAACATTTCATAGCAGCTGTTTCAGGCCGTGGGCCCTTGCAGCCTGCTATCTAGGTTAGGTTTTTACACTCTTTCTTCTATCCTCTTACATTTGTAGCCTTGACCAAGGAAAAGGAGGGATGGGTGAAAAAAGCAGTTAAGTCAGTAAGGCAGTGATTTTCTCAAGAAAAACAATGAATGCAGCTGACACGATAAAATTCCTGCACAAATTCAGGGCAAGAGGCTAACTTTGTTAGAACTATTAGCATTTCCCAAGAACAAGTGTTTACAGTAGTGATGTGTTTAAAGAAAGGAACATCAATAAAAGGCAAAGTAAAAGCTGATAGGAAGGGGTTTTGTTCCACATTCCAAGCAGACTGCTTCAGAGTGTTTGTTTCAGCAAGGTTTTAACATCCCTGACATGTTGGCAATGAAATTCATGCTCCTACAGTGCTGGCTATGCCTTGAGGGGTGCATGTGCAATACTCAGAACCTACTAAAAGTGACAAGGGAGAACCCGTGTACATACTGAATGGGAATGCCAGTCCATTCTTCTCTATAAGCTGCAAGGTATCTTCTCCACAGGCACTTGTCAGCTCCATAAAGGGTGGTGAACAAATCCTCTCATCTGCAAGACAAAAAAAGGAAGACTCAGTGGTGATGAGGGGTTTAGCTTCTCAGCTGCATCATTACCAGTTCTTTCCATACTAACAGCTTCTTGATAGCTTTATTTTAATAGTTGATATTAAAGCACCCGAAAGATTATCAGCCAGGCCTGAATTCAGGTTTCTGGAAACATTTCAGAAGTTGAAAGGCCCAACTTTCAGATAATCTAAATGGAAATATAAAGCCCATGTTTTCAGTTAGGCAGCAAAAACCATCAGCCATTTAGGAATGGAGCTGTAAAAGCATTAGCCAGCGAGGTGAAAAGCAATTTGGGTTATAGCTCTTAACATTATGCCTTCTGGTCTTCTCCAGAGTGTTTCTGTGATGTTAACATTGTGCTTGTTCACATGAGGTTGCGGAAAGGCTGGAGTCAAACCCCATCCCTCTTAGTGACTCAGTAGGTTGAACTGCTCTAGAATTCACATCCTGTTCACTGTAGGAGAACTTTGATTCCCCTAGGAATGCAGCAGAAGAGGGAGGAAGCACCGTAGGAATCAAAGTACTTGAGCATAAACCTCCATCTCTCAAGATGGCTGTGCTGCAATTTCAAATGCAAAGAGAACCTTAGCTTCAGCCACAGCTCTGGGACAGGTCAGCAGGCCCAAAGACTTTCAGATGAAAGGTGTTCCCACATTGACTAAGACAAAGCAAGAACACCTAGGTAAGAGCAACTCTGCAGGTCAATGAGCAGTCTTAAAAGTACTGCCTCCATGGAGTTTCAGCGGTGGCTGGGTTAACTTTAAGAGATACGAATGAATTGTAACTCAAGTAAGCTGTGCAGTACTGAACTGCAGTTCAGAACTGGCCTGCCAAAACTCACTTCTAAGACTTATTTCAAGATAAACAGCATAACACCTTCCTGCAAGAAGCAACAGGAGACCAGCACAAATGATGGGAGCAACTGTACCTGCAAACCCAAGTCACGGGTTTATGTCAACCAGCAACTTGTCTTGAAAATAAGGAAAACATGACTGTTATTACCAGCCACCCGCATCTATGCCAGTGAGCACAGAGAATCCAAACAGGTGGAGGCTATATCTCATCACTATGAGATGGTGTAGAAACTGAAAAGCACATGTAAACTAAAACTCCAGCAAAACTATGTATTAGAGCACCATGCATCCAGAAACGACTCTATGAGCATTGTTTAGATTAATCTTTTTCATTTCATTCTAAGTGTATGCTTATGCATGTTCCCTCCTAGAAAACTAAATCACTGAAAATATGAGAGAGGCAAAACTCTCTCTATTTTGGTATACATGTCTCAGTACATGCTTCAACACTCAGAGAGTATCTCAGAACTCCGGCCATTGGCAATACTGTTGCTACAAGAAGTTTTTTGTGAAAAGACTGTTTTCATACATCCTAAAAGGAACAGAAAGATTGATACTTTGAGGTCAACCTCTACAAAGCTAAACAAAACATCCCAGACTTCAAAGCTTTCAGTTCACTGCTATGAAAACAGAAAGTGGCATCCAAAAGTGACAGGTACTGTTAATATTTACAAGCCTCTGCCAGAGTGAAAGTTCCTTACTTGGATGAATTTAAGGAATCAGATTTAGTTTACAGATACTTCGGAAAAACTTTGGCTTGGCAGCTCTCCCACCCGTACGCTTAAGGCTCACAAATAACTTTGCCTTCAGAGTGCAGATGCAGAAGGACGTATGGTTCCTTCTCACTTCCCTCCATTTCTCTCCCATGACAGGGAGGATTCAGCATTCCTGCAGATTACATGACACTTGCATGGGGAGATGAAGGAAGAGGCAAACAGTAATTTCCTTGACTTTATACTTAGAAAAGTCCACCTGGATCAACAAAAACTAGCAGAGAAGACTCAGCATCTCAAAGTGCTCCTGCTGCCTTTGCACAGCACTGGCACTTTCTCCACCAAGACAGCAGCTCTTGCCTACTGAAGTCTCTAAACAAGACCATTAATTCCCAGCCAGACCTGAGGGCAAATAATCCCTGGCTCAACACAAGATTTCAGTGTGGCCTACAGCTAGAACGCTGCTGCTCTTAGTTTGGCTTTACATACTGCAATTCTGAAGGTAGCTGTAGGTTAAAAAAAAGTCCTTCAGCTGCCAGTGATGACCCCCTCCACCTTCCTAGGGTGGCAAACATATGCCAAAGTTTCCTCTCATCACCAAGCTCCTGTTCTCAGAGTGACAGGAGTCTCAGCATACCTCCTCTGCACTGTTGTCCAGGACAGACCTGATTCAATGGCTGAGCTTCAATCTCAATACTGTTTTACATCAGCATGCAACTACACAATACCATGCCAGGTCCAGAACTGCCAACTGAACAGCAACAAGGAAAGACTCTTCAGATCAGGAGAGGGTTCAGCTCTTACTTCAGACAAGTACCAGAAGTATCTGTAGCATTTTTTGTTGTTAGAAACAACAGATCACAATAAAATTTCAAAGTCAATAAGCTGTCACTACGTTCCTCCTCCATCCTTGTCCTCCTTTTTATTGTAAGCCTTGGCACAAACTTGGCAGTGTATGTTTTCTATATTTTCCTGAAATTATCCTCCCTTTTCTTCAAGATTATCGGACCTCATAGGGACATCCCACTCTCATTTTTACTTTCTGCATTTTTTTCCTCACACCCATCCCCATTTCTTCTTTATACTGCCTTTTTTCAGCTGTCATTTCTGTTCTTCCACTGCTACCTACACTTTATCCCTCCATCAGCTTTGAATGGAGATCCCAGCTGGGATCATATTCATTGCAAAAGCAGGGAAGTATTTGCAATGGGACCTCTGGCACATCCCACTCTGGGTGAGCTTTGTCAGAGGATTGCTCCATTCTCATGGAGCAACAACATTATTATGAAAACGGAAAACATGACTAATGAAGGTCAGTTTACAGAATAACACAGCTAACCAACATGAGAGAGGTGAAAGAGTACTCAAACCTGGGTGTTGGTGCCAAGGAGGGGCACTGTTCAACAACAGTGACAGAAGCAATGGGATGTAGCAGCCTTCCAATATCTGAAGGGGGCCTATAAGGATGCTGGAGAGGCACTCTTCACCAGAGACTGTAGCTATTGGGCAAGGGGTAACGGGTTTGAACTTAAACAGGGGAAGTTCAGGTTAGATATAGGAAAAAAGTCCTACACTGTGAGGGTGGTGAGGCACTGGAGAAGGTTGCCCAAAGAAGTTGTGAATGCTCCATCCCTGGCAGTGTCCAACGGCAGGCTGGACAGAGCCTTGAGCAACATTGGTGGAGTGTTCCTGTCCACGGCAGCGGAGTTGGGCCTAGATGATCTTAAGGTCCTCTCCAGCCCTAACCATTCTATAATTGTATGCGCAGATGGGGAAGATGCAGACTAAACACTGGCTGGGGAAAAAAAATTTTGGCAGTGAGAATGCATGGAAATCTTTGTGCCTGCAACTTGCTTTAGCAAAATATGAGCAGTGCTCCTCTGCTCCTGCACCACTGGTGGCCTGCAGACAGACTGCCAAACAGTTATAGGATACCCAAACCCCCGAAAGGAAGAAGGCATGGGACAGCTAACACTGAACACACACTCCCATTCAGCAGGTAGGCAAATAGAGAAAAAATAAGAGTAATACATGACTGCTCCCAGCTGAACCAAATCTTACATGTTTGTAAATGGAAGCCATTATGACAGGGCTCTACAATATAGTCCCTGGGTGGTTTTTGAAGAGGGTAGATGGCTCTTGCACTATAAAAGTTTGAGAAGTACTGATACAGAGGACAGCTGTAGATCACTGTGAGATAAAAAAAGACCATAAGAACAGAAGAACTGTAAAATAGTTTTCTATTCAGATTTCTTTGGTCCTTATTACTTTGGAGAGGTAAGGCAACAAGTATTAAATTGCAGATCCAATGCTCTGCATTCATAGATCAACAAAGCGCATTTCCTTGTCTTTAGAAAAGGAGTTTAAAAAGAGAGTCCTGGTCATCTGCGAGGATAGCATAAAACCTCTGGCTAGGGAAAAAAACCCCACAAACATGAGGAGGTCACTGCCTACTAAACTTCAGATTTACAGGCTCAGAATGTCTTCCTACCTTGTAATTCACCGTCCTTCACTATCTAATCAAGGGATTAGGAAGCAGAGCAAGCAAGCTGTTCCCAGCACCACCAATCTCTTGCCACAAGACCATGACCCCATCACCAAATGCATTCTGAGTTCCCATTTGCAAAGTGGGCAGAAGGCTTCGCCTGTCCTTTGTGAGGGAGGGCTTTATGGAACTGGTTTAAGGAGTTTCAGGAAAAAGACCTTGATACTCCGGGATCATTACAACAGCTGAACAAATTACCAGTTCGAAACTTCAGTCTGAGCATCGGCAACTAAAATCCTGAGAGTGTTACTGGAAAAACATAAAACTAAATGTGTTTACTAAAAAAATATCCTGTCTTCTGACCAGGCTCAGTTCTGTCTCCTTAGCAGCATCTTCTTCTCTGTTTACACACAGCAGCTAACAGGAGCACCACATGAGGGGCATACTGAGGAGATGGAAAAGGTAAAAGAAGCTGGTACAGTGAACTTCTGAAACAGGTGGAGGGAGGATGCTGTTTGTCAAAGGAGCACAAAAAGAGGCCTGAAGTCCTCCAGGTGCCCAACAGAGCTGGATCAAAGCACATGAGTATGTGATCCCCTAATTCTGCTTACCAATTACAAAGGGAGCACAGCTTGTGCCCGAGTTGCTCTCTGGCTGGAAAGGCTGCCAGGATTACTTCTGAAGAAAAGGGAGAGTAATTTAATGAAAATAAAGAAAGCAACATGCCAAACTTCAGAACTTCATCTAACCTCCATACCACACAATACTCTATGCAGAGAAAGGACAAAGCTGCTCCTCAAAAGTGCTGTTCTCTGCTGTGAACACCCTTAAGATAAGGAGAAAAACATCCATGTCAAAATTAGGACTGGCTCAGGTCAGTCATCATCCAACACTCAGAGCAAATGTTAAGCCTTAAGCTATCTGAAAGATTTACAGCAGATGGTATCACACTCTAAACTTCCTACTTTGTTAAGAAAAGCCACTCTAATAGAATAGTTGGCTCTGTGATTTGAAAATGTTTAAGCCTCTTTAAAAATAAATGTATTTTCAGTAAACTGCTTCACTGTACTTTCTACCAGCTTGCACTGCTGCACTTTGCTCCTGGGGGGATAGAGAGGATGCACAGCCAGGGCAACGTCTTTTTCTCTTAATAAGGGGAGGAAATCTGAACTTCAAGCTCACCCCTGCCTCCTAAACTCATTTTTAACCAAAAAAAACAACCAACCACAAAGAGAAGCTGGCAGGTTCTTTTTTAGCATGCAGTTGAACCTTATTTTGAAGGTATCTTAATTCAAACCACTACATGACTTGGGCTTTTTGCCCTTCAGAATTCCTTTAATCACTGTAAACTTTTCATAGCTCTGGACTGTCACTTCTGCTAAGATGAAAAGTTGGTACGTCAAGGAGTCAGCCAAGCTAAGCCAGCCCACAACTTCAGAGCAGTCCAGTCTTCATCATCTGGAATGAACCTCTTCCTTAAGCAGGCAATTCTTCAGTTGCAACTTTTTAAACCACACATATTCACAAACCCCATAACTTTATAGCACCTTTAAGCAGGTTTATTTCAGCACTTCTGGGCTCTATTAAAAATGCTTTCAAGTTGTTTTCCCTTCCCCTCAGATGAGTGCATGAGGAATACTGGGCAGAACAGATTTCTTTCAATCGTATGTCAATCTGTACCCATCATTGAAAAATTAACCCATATCTGAATATCCATGTGTTTGCATCTTATTGTTATGTCTGTGGGGGAAAATTCCAGTTCTCATGATGAAGCAGCTCTATTTGGGGAACATTTGGCAGCACATTCCAAAGACACAAGAGGGCAGAGCAGACTCAGCTTTGAGGGCATGATTTTAACCTTACTCCAACTTGACATACAAGGAATTGTGCACTGAATAACTATGTTAAATGGAACATCTGTGGAGCAATAGCCTTCATTTCTAATAAAGTAGTGATTTTGAAGCATCTGGACAGTGAGTGAGGAAATCTCACAGCTGACAAAAAAAAAAGTATTAAAAAAAATTACCAATAACTTGCTATTTATTTCCATGCAATTTAGGAATGCTAATTATGGGGTTTGGACACAATGAATTCAGCTTAGATTGAAGAGAAATTATAGAAGATAAAGAAGAAATAAAGGCAAAAGTCCAAGCAAAGTGAAACTGATTTGAGTTCCCCCCCGTCCCCAGCTGAGCTCTTTTTTAGAGACAACCATTTCACAAAGCTGTCGTCTATACATCTTCCCTTACCTTTTAGATCTAGACTTTCATCTTACACCCACTTTCCCCAGCAGAATACTCCGTTCTGATTTGCAAGAAAGGAATACACCTCATCTCTTGGGTGCTCAGGCTGAAAGAGGCAGGTTTTGTTAACAAGCATTCAGCTTGCTCACGGTGATGGAGCCTCAGGAGTACCTGGCAGGAGAAGAGTACAGGTACTGACATGCCTTCAGTTAAGATGGACCTGTGGTGAAACACATTCACTGACACAGCCCGATAAAGCAAGCTCCTGGCAATGTAACAGATTTAGAGATGAAAGATCATCTTACTCAGGAGACAGAATACAGTCTGGGAGATGCATGTTCACCATCAAATAGCCTCTGTTTTCAGCAGGTAAGAGCAGCTATCCACCACCTTGCAAATGCAAGGATGGGAAGCTTTACAGTTGAATTTAAAAAATCCAAGCACAACTCCAATTACTAAAACACATGCTTTTAGGTGTTACAAAAATACAGCATTTTGTCAATGTCTATATACTTACCGTACACAAACACTAAAGCTTATTTCCTGTAGTTTGACAGGATTACCCAAGAGACTGGACTACCTACAAACTTCACTTCACCCCCCTCCACTGTTTTTCATGCTTCTCAGTAGTATCTTACGTAAAGGCTCTTAAGGAGGCACTCTGGCACACCTGACCACATAAAAAGGAACCAAATGGAGCATTTCCCAGGAGAATCTCCCGTTGCTTTTCAGAGCCTGTGTAAAGAAGAATGTTAGGCAAAACTCTGATAAGTAATGTCGAAGGTTGGAGAAAACCTGCTAGAACAGCTTTTGTTGAAACTGAAGCTGTATCAAAACTTGGAGAATCACTTTACAGGCAGGAATGTTTCCAGTGTTATAGGATGAATGAAAGCAATTTTCCTCATCAAGGGAAAAAATTAAAGGGATTGTCTGGCAAGCTCAAAGATTACTTTATCTGCATTTTTACCTCAGTAATGTTCCACTCAGAACCCTGTCATTGAAACTATTGGTATCTGTGAAACCTCAAAAGCATTTGCAGAAGAGAGACAATGCAAAATCTGCTCTGCTTGTCTGCTCTATATTAAAATGCAAATGACAGCATGAATACCTGAACCCCAATTGAAGCCAACTCAACTATCTCTAAACAGTAATTTTTACCACTGTTTCATATGCTTACCCATATATGTTAGATAGAGGAATGACAGTTAGCATTTCCATTCTCAAGCAACAGAAGTTTATGATTTTAGTACTCTTACCAACATGGACTACCATTGTACACAGAATGATAAATAAGCCTCAAAGCCAAGAGCCAGTATCCAAATGTGACTCCTTCCTGTAAAATACAAAAGGTTTCTAATGGTCCTAATGCAGCCGATTTCATGCTTCCTCCCTGAAATACTGAGAGAAGAAACTCCTTAGACTTGGACGAAACAATTTCCAAGCTAAATTCCCATTTGCAAACTACACATCTCCAGGACAGGATCTGCTGAGATGCTGGTTTACATCCCCCTTGCCTAGATGGTGGATGAGACCAACAGATAGCTGTGTGTACTTCCCTGCATAAACACACTCCGCTTGAAAATGGCCAGGCAGCGCTAGGGCCCTCACGTGCTTGAACAGTTAACATAGCACCAAGGTTTCTCATATAACCAACTGATGCACAGAATAAATTCACAGCAGAGAAAGCACCACTGTGCTCTGCGCAGCAAGATGCTAACCATATCCAGGAATCTAAAGTGAGCCTTGATGGCCCAATGCTGAACTCCCTACTGATTTTATATGCATGTATGCATATAATTCTACTTACATAAGTGCATTACTTTCCTTTCGGTGGAAGAATCAGTCTCCATGTGTCTTATACAGAGCACATTGTCTAATAAAAAAGAAAACCAGCAATGAGTATATTCATGGTAGGGGGCACAGTGACAGATGTGTCACAGGCAGCTTTTTCTCATCTATGACAGAGTTCATTTGCAGACATTAGAGTACCCAGAAGAGTCGAATCCACTGAAGCTCTTTATAGCCCTAATCTAAGAGGGTTGATGGCCCTTAACCAGATCAGTTTAATGAGCTTTTGGAAGCTAAATCCTGGGAGAGACTACACAATGCATGTCCCACGCTTTCAGTAAATACCACTTCCAATCTATACATGCTGGGTCAGAGGCAAAGCAAGCCTGTAAGGAGTGTGAAATAGTAACAAAACTCATTCCTAGGTAAAGAGAAATCTCAGAGACACACTGGAAGGGGCTCTAATAGTATCAGCTTAGGCTGAGATCAAGCCTCTGTAGTACAGCAAGACTCCTGCAGCAGCTGTGCCCCAGCTCAAGCTGGGAAGGAACAGGAGCTGAAAGACTGTGCTACCTGCTTTTATTACCAGCTCACATGCATGTGAACATGAAGCAAAGTGGAAGTGATTATATGCAGATCTACAAAACACAGCAAGATCTTGAGATGACACCGAATAAAAGGAGAGGCATATCGCTGCCACAGGGCTGACAGGAGGCCCTGTGGCAGAGCATCTCCAGTCAGCTATGTTGTGGGTCCACCTCTGTGCTGTGAGGTCAAAAGGATTTTCCAGAGACTTGGTGAACACTGATTTCATTTGAGCTTCATTATGTAAAGCAGCCTCCCAGAGCACAGCTATACAATAGCAATGCATTTCTAACTGCGTCATGGATGAAACAGAAGAATGTGGTATTTCAATAACAGTGGAAAGAACTGTTTAGTCTGAAACAAATAGATGTTTGAACAAGAACAGAGAAACCAAAGCAGAGATTTGAGTATCAACTTAACAACATATGCAAATGACAATCGGTCCCAAGTTTACATGTAATGTGAGAAACAAGAAGGTAATACCCTGCCCTAACACTGTCTTTGCACAGGTTAGCTAACTTCTTCAACATATGGAGGACTTTTACCTTCTACACTCATGGTTCAGAGCTTGCCCTTTGCGGTGTGGAAGAAACAATACTACATGAACAAGGTTTTTTTTATTAAGAAGCATTTTGTATTTTCAAATGAGGATCTTAAAGAAGACTTGTAGGCAATCCTGAAACACTTAGGAAAACGTAACTGTGAAACACTGGTTCTGGCCTTGGGGGATTCTGCTCTGCCTTTGTGATGGCTTGAATGCTATTGCTGCCCCCTACAGGGACTGGTGCAATTTGATGATATCTCCGAGGCGTGGTGGATAGGGCTCACCCCAAAATCAAGGAGAAGAAGTAACTTCTGAGACAAAAAAGCCAGGTGTATTTCAAACAGCTACACGGGAAAGCTTTGTCTGTGTATACTTTTCTGTTACAATTCTGTTGCTATAACTATAGCAAAGGAATGCACACATACCACTTTGTTTACATTGGATTAGTTTCCACCACTACAAAGTTTTCAGACAGCCCTGTATATTTCTTTTCCTAAACAACTCTGCAAAACACTCTGGGCAGATACTGCAGGGAACGGCATTCCCACACCAGATCCCAGATGATCAAAACACTGTGCAACACCTACGAGAAGCTATTGGGAGGCAAGGACCAGCAGTCCTTACCCCCTATCCCAAAGCTGTGCTGTTTTATGGGGCTGAGACTATTTTCACACTGCTGACAGGCTGCAAGGTGGAAATCCTGTGCACCAAGATTCTGGGTGCCACCATGAAGAAAAGGTAGCGGTCACTGAATTGGAAGGAGCATATGCCCAGACTTTGTGTTTCTGTGGATGCCATCCGCTAAGATGCCAGCCTTCTAGCAGTATCCAGTACAAAGAGGTTTCTATTTCCATCTTCTCTTGCGCTGCGAGACTAGGTCTTTGGTCCCATCTTTGATGCAATTGATGCCTGAATCTCTGGTTTGATGCTGAACATGTTGAGGCGCTAGCAGTAGCCAGAAGTCTTTTATTTCCTGAAAACCTCAATGCTTCAAAGCAGCAAGTCCAGTATTTGATCTCCTCCAATAATACTTTGGCAGGAGGCAGACGGCAATAAAAAGGCAGCAGGAGGAAGGACAGCTCCACTAGAGCAGAGTCCCTGACTGACCTGCCAGCAGCACACATGGCAGCACCAGCAGCCAGGCGCCCTGTGACAGCAGCCTCCTGAGTGCAGCTCTGAGCTCCCACAAGCCGTGTACCAACGGATAACCATGACAGAAGGGAGAATCCATCTCACCTAACTCCAGCAAACTTCTCTATGCAAGTTCCCTTTGTATCTGCTTAGTCAGTGGGAATGGGCACATCTGGATGATGATCTACCTTATACAATCAATAACTTCAGATTAATCATTCCTATATTCTAGGCATACCTTACCTCTACCCACTGACTGCAGAAAAATGTAGACTCCTAGCACTGAATATATATGCAGGTTTCAGCTAGATAGTGTTAGGTGCAATTAACTGTCTTTGCTGCCAGACAATTTACCTTCACAAGAACTGTTGCTGCAAAGTAATCTTCTGCTTTCCTGAAATGTGCATTCCGGTTTTGCAGGGAGCAATGCTGACCTGTATAGTATGAATACATAACAAAATGTAATCATTTTCTGGCTTCAGTCACTACACTGACTCCTAATTCATGAACTTGCTACCATCTCCTGTCAAAGAAGCAAGACAGCAAGGCGAAGGTGATGTCCACATGCAGAAATGCCCTGAGGAAGCCCAGCAGGACAGAGCTGGTGGCTGATTTCCCCCGTTTATATAGCAACACTGGCCAGGACAAACTGTCTCCTGAATCATATTCTCCACTTTGGCAAAGATTAGCTCCCAAATAAAATTACTAGTATAATTTTACTTTAAAAGGGAGTGCAAGTTTTACCCTGGTCTACCTGACAGTAGGGGTGTCTCTTGGTTTTGTCTTGGACTCCTCAGCACAGGATTGCTGCTGCTTACTGAATCTTCTCCTTGTAACAACGTACTAACCCTGGATTACACCTCTTGCTTAATTGATTAGCACAGACTCACACAGTGAGGGGATTTTTTTTTATGTGTATCTCTTTGTACTGCATTGGGCTGGAGGAGTTATAGGTCTCTGCAAGTGGTTCCCATCTGCTGACATAAGGACCACACGTACTGACGTATACTTTTTTCCTTCCTTCTCCATCGGTTTATCCATTTAAGACATGATATAACAGCTAGCTCTGTGATACCTAGGAAAAAATTAGTCAGGATTTAAGATGCATGGGAAGTGCTTTCCCTAAAACTTAAAAACATTCTAAAAATCGCAATGCTTTCTAATATAATGGCCACTTTTTCATTTATCTCTTCTTTATCCCCTTCCTTCTATGAATGCAGCGAAACATTCACTATCTAGGCCTTCTCATCCTGCAGGTCCTTTGGTTACAGGACTGCTTCTCAGTCTTCTCACACATTGCTGGTTGCCCTTTTTGTCCACCCAGAGTTTTCGTTGATCTTCTATCTGATGACTCACCCTGTTACCACTCCTGACCTTCCCCTTCCCACCTACACTTTCGTCTTGCCAAAAGCTTCCTCAAGGATAAACTCCTTCTGTGACATTCCCAAAACCATGGAATCCTTCCTTAAGCCCCCTCTACCACAACTCAAGCTTATACAATAAAGTTTTTCCTTTCTTGGGTGGATCCTTTTTACACCTCTCCTTGCTAACCCATCTAACAACCTTAAAGTTGCAAAGACATGTCTTACATTTACCACTTTTCTTAGTGAAGTACATATGAAAAAGCCAAGTAATACCACTAGAGGAAGAACCTTCAAACATCATGAGAGAATTGAAGAAAACTGAGCTACGGCATAGTTGCAGAGTGGATCATTAAGACAATGGGCACTGAGTGAATGCAGGAGCTGTGTAGGAAGCCCTCCGAACTCCTGATCAACTGTCCACAATTCCCCAAACATATTGTAGCTATGTCAAGAAATACAGGAGATGCAGATTCCCAGAAAGTCAGACTATATCTCATCCACCCCTCATGAGTTTGCAATGAAATTACAAAGGTTTCTCCTTTCACAACAGCCAGTAGCAGGATGCATGACAGTGACTGAAAGATGGACTTTCTGGAAGATGCCTTGAGCCACACAGACACATCCATTTTGAAAACACCATCATTCTTTGAAACTCAGAGTATCTGAGCAGTGCAGACGAAAGTTCCCCTTCTGTTCAGTGCCAATTCCCAGTTTTTACCAGATCCTTTCCCAAAAGAAAAAGAACATCCTGTGTCTTCAGGAAATGCTCTTCTTTGAGAAGTAAATAGTTGCAAAGACTTGGAGTACTTCATTTGCATCTGCTGACTATCTACCAACCCATTTTTTATGGGTGACAATGCTGCAAATGTTATGTTAAACCCTATGCTCTACATATGATGTCTTGCACAAAAAAAATTTAGAAGTTACTAACAGTGTAAGTAAAATCACAGGCTAAACTATATCCTTAATTATGCTGTAATGAAAGCAGCATTAAAGACTACCCAGCAGAAGAATGCTGGGTTCACACCATACCAGTTGCAGGATCTGAACTCCAACTGGATTAGAAAGTTATGGAAAGAGCTAAATTCTTGCCTAATTTTCAAGGAGAGAAACACTGCTAAGCTCAACAAGCTAGATAGCTCTCAGCATGACCCATCATGGTTTGTATAAAATATCCTTGATTTAGTAGACATGTTATTTCCTTTCCATCTGATCTAGTTAATGACCTTTTTCCAGGCTTTGGGAATCTGGGTACTTTTGACAGACTGAAAATTCTGTAGCAAAGTCAGGGCAACAGAAGACATTCAGAGACAAAGCATTTTCAAAACAAGGGATGTATCCATAGGTCTGGAAAAGCTAAATACTTCAAGGGCAACTAGTAGATTTCTGAGCCATGCAGCCACCTCTTTCAGTCAAAAGTTTACTAACCTGCTTCCTAGCAGATGAAAAGAATTAGCTTGTATTTGCGATGATTAAAAAAACAAGCACAGAGTAAATACTAAGATTAAACTTTCCAACTAGCTAAAATGCAGACTAAAGAATGCCCACAGAAAATCCAGGCTTCCGTCACTGATGTATATTTAATTTGCACAGTTGTTTTCTAATACACAAAGTTTCACATGCCTCAGAGATCCTCTCAGCATCCCTGAGCAATTCAATGGGGGTTTCATTTTACTGCCCAGGAAACTGAAACAGACCCTCAGTGAACTGCCCAATGCAACAATGAGTTTCAGCAGCAGGCTCTGGCTCAGGATGTACCCCCAGTTTTCCCAAGCTCCCATAACAGCGCTCCTTATTTGGAGAGTTTACCCTTTTTACAAAGGCAGTGCTTGTCACCACTCCATTTTACAGACAGTGAAAACAAGACAAAACCACAGAAGGATTCTCCCAAGGGACAGGCTGCAAACATGCGTGGAAAACCTCATCTTTTGTGCCTGACCTCCTCTGGACCAAGAACTTATCAGTTCCTGCATCTGTCCTGAGTCACCAGCTACTCACAATGCAACAGATGAACAATGCATGTTGAGGCATTTAAAAACAGATAAAGGAACATACGTTGAAATAAAAAAAGTGCAGTGGAAAAGTTTATAAAATTGTGACCATCACATAGAGTATGAGCATTTTAGTTTATTTCAAGAAGGCAGAATGTGGTGCTAAATAAAGGTAGGATTTGCAAAGATACATAACAAAGACACATAGCTCAAGCTTTATATGAGAGTTCCTCATGTGTCTGGAAGCTCAAACACTTGTCCATTTATTTGGTTTCATGTTCTTTCATTGTATTGTGATTACTAGAGATTTTTTTTTGGCCTTTGTGCCCATGGATGATTTCATGTAATTGTGCCACCAGCACCGCACAGGTACCCAAACACACTCTGTTCTGTAGAGCCTCTCGAACACAAGGATCTGCACGTCAGTGCTCAAAGCACTTCAGAAACAAGCAGGACATGTGCTGTACAAACATCAGTTCTCTGGGGTAGGGAGGCCACTCTTTCTGACTTTAATGCATATTTACAGAAGATGAGATTATGCAAACACAGGAGTTCTGAGACCATGGATCTGCCCTGACAAGAACAATTTAACTTTCCTTCCTCTTCTCCGAGGCCAGCACTGGCGCCACTTATTAGCAGAAGCCAGAGGATCACATGTTAAGCAAAGCAGATTGTACAGCAGAATACGTACAGCTATTCTGGGTAACTTCTTCATGTTACCAGAGAAAAGGGCAAACCCAGGAGTGATGCACCTTCTGTCTCATGGGAAATATTCTTCAAAACCTGACCTCAGCATCTTCTCTTTCAGATGCAATGTGGAGGAGGATGCTGCTGCTTCTCCATGCTGCTGAATTCAACTAAGCAAGAAGGGGAAAGCACTCAGGAAGGAATGCTATGTATGCCAAACAAGTATGCGTTAGCACCGTACCAGGACACCAACCTAGGCAGTGCCAACATTTGTTTTGTTCCAGGAAGTCTGACTATTAGTCACATTTACGCACCAAATGCAGCAGCCAAATGCTGCAGTTAAGACATATGAGACTTGTACAGGAAACTCCAGAAACTCATTCATCCTGCGCCAAAATACAAGGTGCTGCCAGTTAGAGAGGGGGCTTCTCACTTACTTACTTCTTACTTACACAAGTAAGGGTGATACTTTGTTTCCAGAAACATACCAGTCAGAGGCAACACAGGACCTGAGAACAGGAGGAATACACCAGGCTCAGTCTGACATGGCACTTGTCCTTGGGAAACCCTTAGTTTTAGCAGAACAGGAGGAGGAAATGCCCTGAGCACTCCCTGTAACATCTCCACAGGAAGAAGAATTGATTGTACTCCTGAACTGAGAAAGTGGGGAAAAAAATAGCTGCGCTCAGAACTAGAGAATCACAGCAGGTGCCAATATTTTCCAGTCTTCAGGCAGGTAACATCAACATTTCAAGCTTCCCTGTCAAGTGTTTAATAAGTCTCTTTAGGTTCCTTAGGAATAGTCTGCACAGTGTATAGCAGAGTACAAAGGCAGGAAACCGTCGGGGGATTTGGTTTTTTGCTAAAAGGGGAAGCAGAGAACTTGCCAAGTTTCTTGCGAAGAAAAGATGATTACACCTTGCATAATACTGCCAAGGACACAGCTGCGATCCTGAGGGTGGTTAGGCTCCCACAGCTTTTCCAAGTGCTAGGGAGTCACAACCAAGAGAACACGGTAGCATCAAAATGCATACACCTACCTTGCTTACATAAAAATCTATCATTGTTGCTACTTGATTCTGCAGGCCACTTTCATACCAATACACAGAGGAGGGAGGCATCCTGTGCACTTCATTCCTCCAAGAGCAACAGTTCAGGATTTCGGATAGGAACAGACAGTTATGAACACAGAGGAGACAAAGTTCAAGAAGACTCATACCCTGCAGCTCCTTCACATGATCTTGATTCAGAGCTCTTAACACAGTCATTTCTGGAGTTCTGGAGAAACTCCAACTAAACACAAAACTCAACTCTTCCATTTCCTTCTCTTGGCCCTGTTTGGGCCTCATGGACAAAGGTTTTCCACTGCAGCAGACTCACAGAAGGTAAGTTTTAGCTCCAATACTGATCAATGGGGAAAATACAAAACCAGAAAGACCCCTTCCTTCCCAACAAGCCCTTCACATTCACTTCCATTCTGGTGTGAGGCTAGGGAAGGAGGCAAGCACTGACTCACTGTTCAGGAGAGCGCAGGACAGGACATTCACGCTTACTCCAACCATAATCTACCAATGCGAGCAGAGCAATTAACATGCAAATATGCCACTGGAACAACCAGGAGGAAACCAACACAAATACCTTGCTGGAGGACTGAAACTCTCCTACTGCAAAGGAAAGTAGAGGTAGGCTGCTTCCTAGACGGATGCAACCTCATGGCCACGCAAGGCAAACAAAGTGAGATCCTGAGGAGAAGGGCACTGCCACAGCTTCTGCTGGCTAAGACAAAGCAGAAAACATGCCTAAGCCAGGGTACACATACATCTTAGCACCTTTTGAAACTGTAACTCTTCAATACTATGTGCTTTGTTCAGTTCATATTCTTCCCACGTGAGGCTAGATCTGAATTTGCTTTTACATCTGCTGGATGACCCCTTCTCTGTACACCATGAAACAGTAATTATGTCATTTTGGCAATGATTATTGGTCTGTTATTAAAATGAATACCTGTCCTCAATGTCAGTTTTTTAAGTCTTCCCAAGTTAAGAGAATATTCTATAAATACATCCCTGTCAGCTAGCCAACACTCTTGTGTTATTTTGCATAATATTGGTGCACCTTTATAGCTCTTCCCCTATAAATACTTTGCAAGTCTATCTCAGACAAGGTGAAATTCATTTTCTGTATAAAAGGCAAATAGCAGGATAGACGTTCCTGTAGCACGGTGACAAAGCATTGTCAACACATCACTGCCAACTGGGCAATTATCATATTTTCACTTGCAAGAGTTTGAAGGCTAGGTATGAATGAAGTTACCACCCTTTTTTCTCCCATTTGTTTATCCTACTAAGCAGGAAATCCCAGAGAAGGCCCAGAGCCCACATTTGATAATGTATCTTTTAAACCTTTTTAAAGGTTTGTCACTTATTACAGGTCATGATCACCCTCGCTCAGCCCATTTTATTTCAGCTTCCCTCTAAAAACAACTAATGATTTAATTTTTAACCTTTGCATCGCATTGCAGAAGTACTGATATTCTGTTCTGCAGCATGAGCCTAGTCATTGTGTTGTGCCTACACAAAGCTGCCAAAAACCAGGGTTAAACTGCAGCCAGCCAAATTTCAGACGGCTTCTTCAGGGGGACACAGCTGAGGAGAGGTTCAAAAGCCACTTCTCAGCACAAGGTGGGGTTCTCACAAGCAGCATCCCACCTCAAACAGCAGGTACAACCTGCAAGCACCAGCAACAACATCCTTAAAATAATTTCCCACGAATTTCATTCCAGATACTCATCAAAGAAGCCTAGAAATATGTCAGCTGACATTTTATTTCAATACCCATCTGATTACAGTAAGACCAATTGGAAGGATGAGAGGGAACGGGACTTAAATACATCATGTGAACCAGCTAGTGGGTTTCTAGTTCTCCTTATATCCTAGGCTTATCCTAGTCCACAAGAGAAAAGCAGTCTCTGAGAGACCAAAAAACATTCATCTAGCCAGGATCAGGAAGGTGGTTTTTGCTCCCCAGGATGAGATATATCCTTTGCATCCCAGGTTTGCGAAGCCCTGTGATGTTTTCAAAGGATGGAAACTCAGATGCATCTTTGTAGTGACTGGGTGGGTGTTTGCACTCTCCTGTGGAAACTGTTCCCTAGTTTTCACTTTGTTTCTCCATATTTTATTTTTCCTTTAGGTTCCCCACTTCCTTTAATCCTTGGTCTTTGCCAGGGAGATATTCAGCATCCTTGCTCACTCGTTTTGCTTTTGATTGTTCTGATGTTCTGCTCATCAAGTCCAGTTAAAAACATAGGCAATAACATATAGCTGGAAATAAGCTTTAACTTTAGGTTAATTTTAAATCGTGAATCAGATTTTGTCAGATGGATTTTTTTTTTATTGGCTTTGTAGCAGTAGCTGAGTCTGATTTGGGGCTCAGCTTGAGGAGTTCAGAAAGCTGCTCAGATGCTGGCTCTGAACCTTAGAGAAACTCCATATACAAGGCCCTCACTCTCCCTCCTCCCAGAAGAGTTGTGCTCATCTGATTACACAGGCATCCCAGCCCACTACAGCATGAAAGGAACCAGATCTGCATAACTCAGTTGGCACTGCATAACTCAGTGAGGCACTGGAATGGGTTGCCCAAGGAACTTGTGAATGCTCCATCCCTGGTGGTGCTCAAGGCCAGGTTGGACAGAGCCTTGGGTGGCATGGTTTAGTGGGAGGTGTCCCTGCCCATGGCAGGGGGGTT
>WYDI02023817.1:0-10379 GCA_009867235.2 Psittacus erithacus | reverse complement strand
GGAGCCTTCTCTTCTCCAGGCTGACCCAGCCCAGCTCTCTCAGCCTGGCTCCAGAGCAGAGCTGCTCCAGCCCTTGCTGCGTCTTTGTGGCCTCCTCTGGTCTCACTCCAGCAGCTCCATGTCCCTCCTGTGTTCATCTGAGGGCAGCATGTTGCCAGGGTGTTTAAGCCCACTGAGATCTGACCCTGATGCTGTCACTGCAGTCACTCTTGCTTCTCACCGTCCTCCTGAATGAGCAGCTGAATTGGAGGGCAAGTGGTGCTTTAATTAAGCCAAATCCTATTTCTACTGGGCCAGACAGCGATCACCTGCTGCCTTGTCAGAGCTTCCCACTGAGCATTTCTCATGCTCAGGGACAAGGGGACTGTCAGTGGGAGTGTGCTGCCCAAGCTCCTCTTCCAAGCTCTCCGTTTTCCCATTGCTGGGATGTCTCTCTGGCTCCAGGATGTTTCCCCTCCCTGAGTTATCCATATTTTATCCTCTCAGCGCCTACTCCATCAAATCACTTAAAAGACATTTTCTTTTTCTATTTTTCCCTCACTGAGTTCTTGCATTTCAGAATGTACCCACTGTGCGTGCAGTGCTCGGACCTAGTCTCGGCTTCCCCCCCAATGTAATTGCTTTAGAACTGCAGCTAGTTGGTGAAAGCAATTTTCTCTACATTATGGAAGACTCCAGCTCCTCTCATCCTTCATGCAAGTGACTCTCCCCCAGTCCTGCCTTCTCTCTGCCGCCGAGTGATGCTCAGCCATGGGCTTGCGGTACCTCTGCTTTCAGGGGTGATGCTCTCACTTTTCCAGGGCTGTGGGACATGGTGAGGGACCACCCTATGAGGGACAACAAGCTTCTGTTTCAGGGTCTGCTGAGCAAGGGTGGTGCTTGCTTGCCCCAGAGCTTTTGCCTTGGCCATGCTGGTGCCATGTGTCCCTGGTTGGCTGGGTGGGTACCTGTGCCAGGCACATGCTCATCTCAGCTCTGCAGCTCTCCCGCCCGCATGTTTAACATGCTCTTTCTGTTTGCAGGACGTGTTGGGCTTTCAAAAGCATTAATAATGGAAAATAAATTGGAATCTGTGAGGAATAATCTTTAGGCATTCTCTGTAGGCCTTGTCTTGCCTTGCATTCCTCAGCCATGTTGAAGGCTACAGCTGGAGGGGAATATAAATGAGGAGGAGCCCCAGGTCCCTCTGATCTGTTGTGATGCCTCTTGCTCAGTGGATCTGGCTGTAGGGAGCTTGCCTGCTTGCTGTTGTGTCTAAATCCAAGGGAATCTGGAGAGGGTGGAAGTGATGAGGTGCTGCTGAACCTTCTCAGAGGGCTCGCAGTCCTTAGTTAAAGGTCAGGGCACACCAGGGCTTCTGAGGTTCTGCGCCCTGCTTGGGGGCTGTGGTTGCATCCTGACATGAGGCAGCATCTTGCATTTGGTTGCATCCTGGCAGTTGTGATGTGTACTTTGGTTCTGCACCAACCTGTCCTGGGAGCCAGGACTTTGTGTCAGTGACCCACTCTGCAGAAGGAGTTTAGGTTGCAGGTACATGCATGTAAACATGCTCCTTGTGTGTTCCAGCTGTAGCATTCACTGTGCTGAGACCCTGTAAGATGTTGGTCCTTTAAATGGAGAGAAACGCAGATGTCTCCAGTTCAAACACTACTGAACTGAGACTTTCTTCCTGCCTCCAAGGGATTGGGCTTGGTGTGGTGACGGGAAGGCTGAGATTTGTTCCTATGGTATGGGTGCCTATTGCCAGGACAGCTTGGCATGCTATGTACCCTGTCATTCCAGCTTGAACTTTTGTCGATGCCTAGATGAGGAGCTGTGGGATTGGGCAGGGAGGATTCATGAGGGCTGAAACCTGCTGCCTTCCTCATGTGAACGTGTTGAGTGGTTATACATCCCTCTGCTTGGGGCTGGATGGTGCTGATGGCTTTCAGGGCCCGTTGAAACCAGAGTCAGGGCTGTCTGGCAGCTCCGAGGTGCTCCATACCTGCCTAAAGTGGGACTTCTTGCAGTGGGATCCTCCCAGTCACATTGTTATGTGCTGTCTGAATGGTGTCAAGCTCTGAATTAGCTCAGGCAATTTACTGTATAAAGCAACACAATAAATATGTCAGCACTCAGTGCATGTTTTTAATATAATATTTCAGATTGTTTTGAAAGAAGCCAAGATCCTGCTTTCCCTCTTCATTAGGAACATTTTATGTGGAAGGGATGAACAATAGAGTTTGCCAGAGAGCAAGCTTTCCCAAGTATTTGTTGCTGCTGAGAAATAGTTTGCTTTTTACAACAAACCCCTCAATGCAGAACTATCAGGGCAATTAAGCAGCACGTAAGCTGCCAAGGAGGGTTGTAGGATTGGCTTTGCTGGTGATGTTGGAAGCCAGGCTTGACTGTAACCATCAGGCATGCTTTAGGCACAGTGAATCCCCATTCCTAAAGTGGGAATGGGCTAAATGACCCTCCAGAAGCTCCTGGCCACCTGGGTCTCTCAGAAATACAGTGTGAGCTGCTCTGGCACAGCGCTTCCAGGCTGTGTGTTGTGAGTCTTATGATGTTTCAGCCCAGAAATGATGGCTTTGGCTTTTAACTCGTTTCTCAGCAGGACCAGGATGGGTTCTGTCCTGGGCTCCAGCTGGGAAACTTGGTTCCCTGCCATGGAAAGGGTAAGACCTTCTGCCTGGCTGGTTACAGTGTTCTGTTCTGGCTGGTGCTACTCAAAGTGAAAACCCCTAAATCCCACTGCAGAGCTTTCATCAGGGAAACCAGGCTCCTGTCTGCTCTCCAAAGAGTTTCCCTTTCATCACAAGTTGCAGGAAACTTCCAGAGAACTTCATCTTTTCTCTTTAATGAGAACAAACCTGGAGAGATGGTGGGAGGGAACCGTTCCCCAAAGCCCTGCTCTCCTTCCACCAGGCCTGTTGCCCTGCAGAAGTGGGCTGTGATGAATTCCTTAGAAATGGAGGGGAGCCTGGAGCCTTCCCATCATGGAAAAGCCTGTCTGACCCTCAACCTCACTAGCTGGGGTGGGAGGCACCTAGGTGCTGGAGAGGAATTTAGGCAAAGAGAGTGATCTCGCTGCTCAGAGTAGCCCAGGAGAAATGCTCCAGAGAGGAGAGCGTGTGGATGCTGTAGGATGTGGGCTGTGCTGGGATGCGGCACCGTCCCCTTCTGCACCTGAGACAGGCAGGATGTGGTTTTTCTTCACCTCCCTGTAATCCTGCTGCTCAGATATTCTTCCTGCAGATCTATTTTTTTTCCCCCACTCCTAAATGGAGTATTTAAGCTTATTCTTTTGTTTCTGTGGAAGAGGCAGTAAATCCTTTATCCTGCCTGCCTATTTCTTTGTGCTTATTTTCTCATTGTGCTCCAGCTTGTCAGCTGTGTCAAAGCCTGGAAACCTTGGCCTCTGTTGGACTCCAGACTTGGATTTCTCTGTATTTAATGGCACAGGCTCCCTTGGACTAACAGTTCTTTTCTCTCCCTTTGCTGGTGTCTGGTTTTTTACCTTTGCAAAAAGACCTGGTTAAAAAAAGCGCTGACAAAAGGGAGCAAGCAGAGAGGTAATGGTCTGCTGGGTTCATCCCAGCACAGCCTGCCAGCACTGGCAAGGAGTCACAGCCAGGGCATCCTCCTGCCCCCCCCATGCTTCTGGGGTACCAGGGCTGCCCCATGGAAAGGGAACCCCCTGGCAATGGAGCTTAGCTTGAGCTTGGTGGGTGCCTAATTCTCAGGCAGTGGATCCAATGAGCTCAAAGGCAGGATTTTGGCATGCAGAGGGATTACATGGGAGCAGGCAGATGGCTCCCATATCCTGGGCCATGTGCCAGCTCTGGCTGTGGTGCCCACTCCTGGGAACAAATGTGAGGAGTCTCCCTGGGGGAAATGTGATGGTCTGATAGCCATCCATCTATCCATCTATTCATCCATCCATCTCCATGGCTGGAGAGAGGGAGACCAGGCTGTGGTGCTTGTGCCCACAGATGGGAATTGGGATGCTCCAGCCTGCTCTGTGCCCCCGTGGTGGTGGCAGCAAGCCTCAGGCCCTGTGGTTCCCCTGGGTCAGCCACTCCAGCTTTGTTCCTCAGCCTGGCTGGTGCTCCATGAAGACCCGTGGCAGCTTCCCACGCCAGGCAGTGCGGTGTTTGTGTGAGAACAAAGGAATAAACAATGGAAACTGTGATTAATTAGTGCAGCTAATTAGCAGTGTGCTTGGCCTGGGCTGGAGCTTGGGAAGGAGCCAAGATCAGAGGAAAAGCTGCCAGAGAGACTCTAGTGGGAAGCTCACTGGGGCAGCCAGGAAGGGGAAAGGATGCTTTTCCTTTTCTACGTGCCCGTGCAGGAAGCTTGAACAGGGAAAACACCAGCCATGGATCTCAGAGGTGCTGCTGGCACACAGCCATCACCACCCCATCAGCATCCTTCCATTCCCCAGTGCTGTCTGTGCTGAGACACCACTTCCCTTGGCTGTAGTCAGCATCCCACTTGTGCCCTGGTGCTGTAGGTGCTAATTATGAGCCCTCATTAGGGTCGGTGGCATTGTCTTCCCTATGGAATAGGATCCTCCTCGCTCTCCTTCCGCTATGAGGTACATATTCTTTGCTCTCCATTTGCAAATTAGCACAAGGACCACGATCAGCAAACAAATTTGCAGCAAGCACATGGCGGGCTCAGAGATTTGGAGGAATCCTTGGCAAATATTTGACAGGCTCCTCCATGAACCTGGTGAATACTCCTCATGACAGAGATGCTGAGCAGGACTGGCACCTTGGGATAAGATGCCAGACCTCAGGTTGGGGATGGCTGCTACAGGATACCTACGCTAACAGCATTTCCTTCCCTCCCTCCCTCCTCCTCCCTGCCCTCTCGCTATGCAGCGTGAGGATATCTTAAGATGTGCTACACTTGACTGCAGCCGTTGCAGGATCACATCATTCCCATTAAAAGGTGGCTGTGCCTAAATACCATTTGCTCAGCAAGGTCTAAAGCGGTGCCCTTTGGAGTAAGGAGACGCGGCCCCTTTTCTGAGGATGGGAGAGTCTATTTTTCAAGGTGCCATCACTTTATTATTAATTTGTTAAACACTGACTGCTCAAAACTGTTTGAGATGCAAAAAAGGATGTGAGCTCTGCCTTGGGGACCTCGCTGCTATATAAGAGTATTAAATTAAAACCATGCTGGAGAGGATAGTGCTGCAGGTGAAGGTGAAGCTGGTGAGAGGAGGGGTGAAGGTGCCTCCTCTGTCAGGAAAGGGTCTTGCTTCTGTTTCAGCACCAGTCAGGAGGAGCACTGGCAGATCAGCAGGTCAGTGACCTGCCTTTCTCTTTGTATGTCTGAGACTGGCAGTGGGACCCTTGTCTTGGGAGCAGGGGGCAGAGCTGCCCTGGCCTCGTGAGACCCCTGGCTGGGCCCATTGACCTAGGGGGTTCCTTCCTTTGCATATTCTAGCTGTGTGCATCAGTGGTCGGGGGGCTGCTTGTGATTTCCCTCCCTCCCCACCAGTGATGTTGGAAGCACAATAGCACCCTCTGAGAACTGTTCCTATGCCTGGCGGGAGCCTCTCAGGGGCTGACGGACCTCTTCAGGTGTTCACATCTGCTCAGTGTCCAGAGCTAAGCAGTTCCTGCCTGACTCCTCTTTCTCCCTTGATGATGGGGAGGAGGGAAATAAGAGCAACATAGGAAACCATGCAAGCTTTTCACCTTGCTAACACGGGGCTAGGCTCACTCTGGGGCTGGGTTTGCAGGGAGGGTGCTTGAGGCCTTGTGTGCCCAGCCTGAAGTCTCCTGTGCCTTTGTCACCCACAGCCCCCTGCGCCCGGGAGCCATGAGCCGCATATAGAGCCACTGGAGCAGCCCCCCGGCCGCAGCCCCCTGGTGCTGCTAGGCCCCTGCTAGGAACCTGCTGCTGGGACCCAGCCTCTGCATCCCTGCCAAGGTAAGGACCATGTCTGTCTGTCTGTGCAAAGCAAGGGCTTCTGGTGTCTCTAGCTCCAGGACATGGAGCTGTTGGAGCAAGTCCAGAGGAGGGTCATGGTTAGGGGTTGGAGCAGCTCCCATATGGAGCCAGGCTGAGAGAGCTGAGCTTGTTCAGCCTGGAGAAGAGAAGCTGCCTGGAGACCTCAGAGCAGCTTCCAGTGTCTGAAGGGAGCTACAAGGGTGCTGGAGAGGGTCTCTTCATCAGGGACTGTAGTGATAGGACAAGGGGAATGGGTTTAAACTTATACAGGGGAGATATAAGGAAGAAATTCTATACTATAAGGGTGGTGAGACCCTGGAACAGGCTACCCAAGGAAGCTGTGAATGCCCCATCCCTGGCAGTGTTCAAGGCCAGGTTGGACACAGGGGCTTGGGGCAAGCTGCTCTAGTGGAAGATGTCCCTGCTCATGGCAGGGGGTTGGAACTGGATGAGCTTTAAGGTCCTTTCTGACCCAAACCATTCTGTGATTCTATGAAATACAAGTGAAAGCTGGGTTATTTCTTGGGTTGTTGTATCTCCTGCCTTGCCGGGGTAGGCACTGTTCCCTGGGTGGCACGCACAGCTCCTTGCCTGCTGTCTGCTCCTCTCCCCCTCAGCTTGAGGGGGTGGGGACTGCCCTTGTCTTGCAATTAAAGGGTGATTCTGAGGTTGGGATAGCTCCTGATCTAACTGCTCCTTGTAGACCGTATCCGATCTGGGAATTTGCTTGTAGTTTTAGAAGGAAGCCTGGGCTGCTGCAAGGAGCCAGGCTTGGGTGGGACCAGTGCCTTGCGACTGGCTCTGCTTCTCTGGTGTACTTCCAAGGATAATTGTCTATAATTTGCCTCTTAACAATGCTCTGGAGGCTTCTCAAGCATGCGCCGCCTTTCCTCCTACTGTAAAAGGCCTTTCGGGTATTTTGGAGGCTTCCTGCGGTTGGGGAGCAATGGGGGTGTTTGGGAAGGAGCTGAGCCCTTGTCCCCGTGAAACACCCTTGTCTGCTCTTTGTTCTTTGAGGTTAAAGAAGTAAAGTTTAGTTTGTGGAGGGTGAGCTGGGGCTGAGGCTGATGCGGTTTGATCTCCTTCCTGGTAGGTGCAAGGTCAGTATTCACGGCATCAGTATTCACAGCTGAGGAGTGGGAATTCAGTTTAGGAACCCAAAACTCAACTTCTGGGATTGTTTTGTATTGTGAGGTCCTGGGACCTCTTGTTTTCAAGCTTCTTGCAAACAGAGCCACCAGCTCTGTGCAGTGACATGGGAATCGCAGCTTCTCCATGCATGTAATCCCTGTGTAACACAGGGGAGCTGGGCCTGGAGGAGGATGCTGTTGCCAGCCTGACACAGGGTGGGCATGGGCACAAGAGTCCTGTTTCAGAGGCCTGCAAGAGGGTATTTTAGTGAGCTAATAACATAAGTCAGAGCTGGGGTCTGGCTTGTCCTGATTCCCTCTGGGAGCTGGGATGAGCTGGGATGCAGGGGCCGGTTAGCACTGCAAAGGCTGACATCCTCAGCTGTAAATATCCAGCCATCTCTAATCCTCCTGGTAGCTCCAGCACTGCTGTTTTCCTAAGAGTTATTTGACTCTGTGTTGCACTCCTCAGACAAATGGCTTTTAAATAAAACCCTCTGCTAACTTGTTAGGCCTCCTGTCCAGGTCACTTCATGCATGGCTGATTTATAGGGCTGCTTTTAACATTTTATTAACTTTAAATCGCTAGAGCCAGTCAATTGGAGTCTATCCCATTAGCTGTGGTGGGTGGCGGCCCAGGGCATCAGGTTCTTCTGCAGTTTCCCTTGCTTCTGGGGAGGCCGTGATGCTCTGAGGGTGACCACAGGCGAGAGATGAGAAAGAACAGGAGGAGGATTTAGATGAAGAGGAATAGATCTGGAATGGATAAGTGAATTGTATAAGGGTTAAAGAGATAATGGGGCTTGTGATCATATCTGGGGAGCTGGCTTATCTTCTGGCACTGGTGTTTTTTTGGCTGCATCCCCTGCAGCTCATGCTGGATAATGCAGTCACGGGAGAGGAGCATCAGGTAGCTGCTGCATACCCATCCCAGTCCTGGCAAGGGATCACAGGTAGGATGTACCTGTATTAAACCCCTCCTGTAGCAATGCTGACTGTGGAGCCTGCCTCCTTGCCTAGTGCATGCTTTAGCTCCTGTCATTCCATCTGATCCATCCTGGGGAGCTTGAATCCAGCTCTGTCACACAGGAGGCTACTGGGAGCTGCTGGGTCTGAGCGGGCTGGGAAATCCAAAAGAGACAGAGCTCAGAAGTGATGTGAGGTTGCAGCAGCAGCTTTGATTATCTCTGGTTTTGTTGCTGCTCTCCCCCTGTGCCCAGCCTTTGTTCCACCCCTGCTCGGAGATGGTATTCAGGGGAGTTTTCCAGCTCTTGGTTACAGGGAAAAAAGCCCCAAACTCCTGCACAACCAGAGCTAATGAGCTCTCTCTGGAAATAAAGGTATCCTGAGGACAGCCTTGCTATACAGAACAGGCTGCTGTGGCCACTGCCTCCAAGCAACAGTCCAGCATGAGGCTGAGCAGAGCTGTCCCCTCCCATCCTTCCATTTGGCGCTGAGAAAGCCAAACCATGGTTTGCTTCTCTGACAGGAGGGAACATTCATCCCCATGCGTCAGGACCAGTTTTAACTGGCTTGGAAAGGTTTGGTTTACATCCTGGATCCCGTTGCTGTCCCTGCACATCACCATCACCACCACATTCCCTGGGGTGCATGGGGTAAGGAGGTGGGCTCTCTGCAGCCCTGCGTGCCTGCAGGGGAAGCAGACCTGCAGTCCCCAAGGGCTGTCGGGGTTGTCAGGCATATGGCCAGGAGGGAATTCATCTTGCAGCAAAGCTGACATCTGAAAGCCGTCGCTTCTGGTGTGTCCATGATTTGCTGAAACCTGCGTCTCCTTTGTCATATTTCTTCCTGTCTGCCTCAAATCCCAGAGCAAAGGCTGAGAACTCGCTCACAGAGAGGAGCAGGGTTTGGGTGTGTTTTCCTCTACCTTTAAATATTTATCCTCAGCTCTGGAGATATGCAGGCTGTGATCTGGCAGTGCCTCCTGCATGGCAGAGGAGTGATGTGGGGTGTTTGCCTCTTTCCACGGGTGAGCTCCATCACTGGGGTGGCACATTCCCAGAGACACCCAGCCCTCTGTACCTTGTCTGACGGTCCCTGTGCCCGGCAGCATGCAGAGCTGCTGCTGCAGCCTTTGCCTCTCACCTTGGCAGCTTGTGCGGGGCTCTCAAGGTCGTGCAGGTAACCAGAGCGATGCTCTAGCCTTGGCGTTGCAGCCTGAGCCGCTGCGCTTGGCTCAGTCAGGGCTTCGGGACTCCCTCCCTTTCTCTTGTCTTGCTCTGTTTTTCCCAGCCTCCCTGCTCGCTTGGGTACATGGATTGAATTCAGGGAGAGCAGCTCTGTGCCATTGGGATGCGTGTGCCCGGCATGCCGATGAGCAGGGCTGGTGCTGGGGAGCTGTGGCTTTGTGCGGGATGTGCCGAGCACTGAGGGGCTGTGCCAGAGCACGGCCATGCTGCATGCATGGGTCTGTGGGCCCTCCAGAAGCGGAGGTGAAGTGCCAGTGGGTCGCAACCACCACCCTTGGAGCATTTCCCTGGATGCTTGTTCTCACCTCTGGCTCTGCCATTGTCGGGACCAAGGCAGAGGGGGTTTTGCATCTTCCCCTTGTAGCTCAGGTATGGTGGTTAGTAAACTATCAGAAGAAAAGCCGGGAGCTGGTTTCTCATGCAGCAGCTGCGCAGGAGATGGGAGGATGCTGCCTTTCCAGGTGAGCAGGCACATTGCTTCCTTTGCTCCAGCCCTTGTGAGCCCTGCACTGCAGCTGGAACCCATCAGCATCGAGCCTTGTCCCCTGTCCCCACCAGCGGTGCCACCGCAGGGACCCAAAGCGTGTGGGCACTGATGCAGAAAACCCTCTGCAGAGGCCCCTGGTTGGGTGGCAGGTGCAGCTTTACCGGGAGATGGCTGAAACCAGCACGTTGCCGAAGGCAGGAGGAGGCAGACGAGGCAGGAGCTCAAAGAGTGGGATTGGTTTTCTCTTAAGGAAGAATAAATGCGAGCCAGCTCACTGGAGAACAGCTCCAGTGAGCGTGAAGGGATGAGGTTGGGGCCCTGGTGGAGGCTTCCTGGGCTGTTTTACCCACGCCTGCCTACCCTCTGCCTGTACCCGCCATAAGCTGGGAGCAGGAGCAGCCCCTCTCAGCTCTCTCTGGATTTCAGACCAGAGGAGCCTCATTAGTAGTAAAAATGTCCACAAGATAAGCTACTGCTGCTGTAAGAAGTGCAATGAACTTGGACTGGTTTGTTTTGAAGGGATCTCAAAGCTCATCCAGTTCCAACCCCTGCCACAGGCAGGGACACCTTCCACTAGAGCAGCTTGCTCCAAGCCCCTGT
>WYDI02023816.1:30297-101325 GCA_009867235.2 Psittacus erithacus | reverse complement strand
TCTCCAGGCTGAACAGCCCCAACTTTCTCAGCCTGGCTTCATACGGGAGGTGCTGCAGCCCCTGAGCATCCTCATGGCCTCCTCTGGACTTGTTCCAACAGCTCCATGTCCTTTTTATAAATGAAATAATCTCATGCTATACATAGACTATTTTACATATGTAACGTTATGAATGACACAACCGTAGCACTGCAGCCCCATCACAGCACTGCGCAGGGAATGGCGCCAAAGCACAAGGCGAGGCGATGCCTTCACCGCTCGCTGTTGGCAGCGGTGGGATCTGTCCCGTGGGAGCAGCCCACAGGCAGGCAGCGGGTTTATGTGTTACCGCTTCAGGGCCTCTTCCATGGGCCGGGGCGTTGAGCGGCGCGGCCCTGGGGTCGGCGGCGCGGGCCGACCACCGGCACCGCGGCGGGGCCGTAAGGGGGAAACCTCGCCACAGCCACCGCCTTTTATAGGGCACGGCCCGTGGTGGGCGGGGCTCCGCCTGCCGCTCATCCCTCCCCGCGGCTCTGATTGGTCAGTGCTCACACGACCGCGCGCGGCGGCGGGCGCAGGGGGCGGTTCCGCGCAGGGGCGCTGCGGGCCCGGGCATGAAGCGCGGTGGCGGTGGGGCCGCCCCGGCGGGAGCGTGCGATGTGTGGCTGGATACGGCCGAGCTGAAGCGCGGAGCGGCGCAGGTGGGGCCCGGCCCGGCCCGGAGGGACCCCGGGTCCTGCGGGGCGGGAGCGGCAGCGGGGGGCGCGGAGCCGCGGGGCGGGCGCGGAGCTGCGGGGCGGGCGCGGAGCCGTGCCGCTGAGCATCCTCCGCTGTGCGTCCTCCGCTGTGCATCCTCCGCTGTGACCCTGCTGCGGTTTGGGCGAGGGGACCCCGTGGGCCCCTTCCCGCGGGAAGAGCTGAGGCGTTTAACGAAGCGGGAATTGCGCTGGAGGAGAGCGGGAACGGTGTTAACGGCGCGCGTTCACCGCGCTCTTTCCATGCCCAGCCCCTCAGAGCCAACCGCAGCGCGCCTCCGCGGGTCCCGGCACGGAGATGCTCCTCAGCCGCTTTCACACAGAGCAGAGGCTCTCGGCCGCGCACGAAGCAAACCACGATCTCCTCCTTCTTCAGAGCAGGTACCCGCGTGTGCCCCCGGAGGGGAGCGGCCTCGGGCTGTAGCAGAAGCCCCGCCTCGCTGTGCCCTTGCCGGCTCTCCTGGGCAGGAAAGTGCAGTTTGTAGCAAAGGCAGCCGAGGTTTAAGGGTCGCATTCCCAGGGGGATTTTGTTGCGATGGTTGGGCTGAGTGCGGGCGCCTTTTCCAGTGTTAGGTTAAAGTGTCAGTGACGGCAGTCACAGCCAGGCTTCACTGAGGAGCAACCTGAGCGCTAAACACAGCCCCAGGCTCGGCTCCCAGCTCCGGAGTTCTCAGTGGAGCACTGGGAAGGTCGATGCAGCCCCAGCGCTGACACACGTCCAGGTGGAAACGTTCCCGTCTGGATTCCTGACGGCATCACGTGAAGGATGCTCCAGCTGGGAACGCTGCTTTGGCTGCGGTGCGGGGTTCGTGCCAGGTTTGTTCTAAACAGCAGCAGCCCTCAGCTGCTGGTTAAGTGCCTTTGGAAGAACGCTACAGCTGGAGGTGGGTGAGGAAGGGTTTTATGAAGGGTTGGACAAAGGCTGTTCTAAAGAGCAGTGTTTATCCTGACTGAGCCAGTGAAGGAGTCGCAGGGGAATGGGAGTGGGAATATTCCTGTTCATTTTGAGCATGTTATGTGCTTTCCTCTCTCTTTTTTTGTTGGATTCCCTCAATCCAATGCACTTCTTCACTGTGTGCCTTTGGCTTCATCGCACGCTCCTGCCTGGTCTGTAGGAGTGGTTCTTCTTGCTGTGGGGTTTTTGTTTATTGTTCTTTCAGCTTGTCCTGAAGTGAGAATGACCTCACTTACACTGAGTTGTATTAGATTGGATATGGAAGGGTTTCAGGAGGAAACATGGGACTTGGGACCTTCATCAGGGACCAAAAGCTGTCCCTGTGGAACACTGTGGAGTTCTGTGTTTTGGGGTTGTTTTGGTAACTCCTGAGCTGCTGCTTCCAAAGGGAATGTCAGGAGGGAGCTGCCTGCATGCAGAGGGGAGGGACTGGAGCTCCTGCATCCCACCGCGGGGAAGGCGACTGCCTCCAACTCCTCCGGAGTTTGAGGCTGCCGTTCACCTGCAGCAGCACACAGTGAGGTGGTGGCAGCACCAGCCTGGCCCAGAGAACACGAGTGGCAGTTCTGAGCCGAGCATCAGGGAACGGTGCAGTGGGCAGCGGCTGACCCTGAGCACTGTGTGCGCCAGCTCAGGTTTTACCCGGTGCCTTCTTGTTTTCAGATGAAACAGACAAAGAAAACTCCAGGCCGCCTCCTTCCATCCCACATAAGGACTGTAAAGGAAAAGGTACTTCCGTGGCTGCCTCCTCTGTGAAGATCTTGGCTTTGCCGCGGATGGAAGGAGCCCAGCACCAGCCACGCTTCCGAGGCGAGGAGGGACCAGCACTAGTTACAGCCCAGTGTTGTGCAGATCCTTTCACAGACCCACGGGGGGAGACCTCCAGTGGGGCAGGAGAGAGTCGCTGCTGCTCCAGCCTCGCCTGTGGTTCGGAGGGCGCCCAGCTCATCCCTGACACACACAAGGCCCAGTTGTTGGCTGGAGAAGCAGTTTCATCCAGCAGCAGCAGGAAACACAAACCAGAGGGCCGGGAACCCCCTGAGGAGGCAAAGGCCGGACTTGACTTCCAATGGAGACTTGGTGCAAAGCAGAATGAGAAACCACAGCAAGGGAGCAGTGTTAATGCTTCAAGTGATTTTACCGAGAACAGAAACCCCGCCGTCATGAGCAGCAGTACCGAGGCTCCCGGCTTTCATCCATCTCCACAGGGACCGGGCAGAACATGGCCCCTGCGAGAGCGCAGCCGGAACACGGGTGCTGCTTCAGCTGAGGAGGGATGGGACAGTCCCTGCAGGGAGCTGTTCACCCAGGACTCGGAGGGGAACAGGGTAATCGCTCACTGGGAGGTCCCGTTTCCATGCAGGCAGCTGCACTGCTCTCCCTGCAAGGGCTGTTCCAGCAGTGCTGCAGGATGGAGCTGGCGCGAAGGGGGCGAGCAGGAGCCGGAGCTGTGCTATGAGCTGCTGTTCACGCAGGATTCGGAGGGGGGCAGAGTGATCAAGCACTGACACGAGCCCTCGAATGGGTTGTGCAGCCTCTGCAAAGCGTTTCGTTTGTCAGCACTGGGGAGGTGTACCCACTGCTTTTGTATGTGTGGCTTAGGCAGCGTCTGCAGCAGCCCCACGCATCAGGCAGGACCCCTCTGTGCGCTGAGGTTATGCTTTAATAAAGGTGAAACTTTGAAGCAGCGAGGATGGTTTGAGTGTTTGACTCCTGGTTACAGCCCGGGTGCCTGAGGCGAGTTTTGAAGTGAAGCTGTGGCAAAGAGGAGGAATTGTCATGGTGCATCTGAGTAAGTGTGAACAGTCCCAGCGTGGGATGCAGCTCGGTGTGGTGGGGCTGCCCCTGAAGGGTTATGGCCTCCGGCTGATGCTGTAGGGAGCAGCAAGTGCTTGGGCAATGCAGTGGGTCTGTACTGCTGTAACTGCTTGTGGCAGTTGCCAGTCTCAGTAACAGCAGTGGAGTGGCCTGTATGCACATCCTGTATGCTGCATGTTCAACATAATCCCCTGCTTTTGGATGGGCTACTTTAGATGTTATCTGTTTTAAAGTACCAGCTGCTCCAAAACCCCAGGGTCATGAGCAGCAGAGTCCAGCTGTGAGCACCATCAGGCTGCAGAACAGCCTGCCCTGGCAGCAGCAACCACCTTGCTTTTTAAATGTCAGGTATATCCTTCTTTACCACTGCAAATGGCATGTTTTAAGAGAGCTTTACTTTCCCCTCGGGCCAGAATTAATGTACAGGAGTTACAATGTACAATAGAGCAAACTGGAGTTATGCCATAGCTTCGAAGCGAATTGTGCTGGTACACTTGTATATCCGGTCTGCACCTGGAGCACACGCCTAGGAACCAGAACTCTTGGTTACAGCTCCATCTTATCCAGAGGCAGGCGTATTCCCATCAAATCCTTATACTGGGACAGGGAGAAGGGTCACATCAGCCACTGGCTCTTGGCCCACATCTGAGAGGGGAGGAGCTGTATCAGCTCCCTAGGAAACTGATGAAGTCTGACCTGCTACTCCTGCTTCCACTGGCCAGAGGCAGGTACAAGCCTCTTGTTTTGCTTTTAAGGTGGGGATAAGGAGTTAATTTTTCCAGGGCTGAGGGCTGGTGGATTAACAAAGGCCTTGGCATCTGAGTGCAATCATCTCCAGCACCACCAGCTAAGGCCTGGGCCACAGCAGCTGAACTGTCACTCCCCAGCCTGCCCAAGAAACAAACGCCACCGCTGACATGTTTGGACACGTGCGTTAATGATATCAAGGACAGCCATTGTCTTATTAAGGCTCCATTTTATATAAAGGAAAAAACCCAACATCCTTTAAATACAGCCATGAGAACACTGCAGAGGAGGTGCAGCTGAAGGAAAGCTCTTCAGTCAGTGAGAAGTGTAGCCACAGGCAATGCCAAGCTCCTTCGTCCCCTTCCTCAGTGACAGCTCTTGTGGCGGGTGCTTGGTTCTTAGCAATAAATAGACCTTCTCAGTGCTAAATACTGAATACAAGGACGAGTAATGAAACATTAAATTACTGGCAAGAAATAAAGGCCATTCTGTCATGCAGTTGTGGGGTAACTTACTTGGAAATACTCATGGCAGCCTAAAACCAGCCCGTGGCCCTTCGGTGGGACCAGGTGATTTGATCACTGCCCATGGGTTCATCCTGCCATGGGGCAGACATAGGTACCCAGAGTACAACTACTGCTGTCATTTAACCACCTCCTAAACACTGAAGCCCTGGAAGCGCTGAGTAGCTTATTCTCAGTAGCTCTGTACCATGCTCAGAACAAGCGACAGAATGGGCTCTTTGCCACTCCTTTATACTGGAAATGGTAACTGGTCACACTGGAACGAGGCTGGTAATGCTTAATGTGAACCTAAGGAAAACTGTAGGTGGGAAGAACACCATCCAGCAGCACGTTTCACTCTAGAAGATCCTCAGCAATAATCAACATCAAAATACAGGTGGAAAAGAATTTCCATCTTCTTAAAAAGTTTTGTCTTAAATGTAACAATACGTGGAAACCACACCAAATCCAAAGGGTCTTTCCTAAGTCAGTGTCCAGTGCAGAAACCATTTCTCATTAACAAAAGAGGCAAAAGGCTCCATCCTTAGGAAGGCAGCTACTGTGGAAAATACTGTGGGAGCAGTAACGCTTGCAGAGTTTAATGCCAGGAGCATCACTTCTCCTTCAGGGCCAGATCTTCATCCTTGAGAGCAAATTTTCTTCTCAGAACTTCTGCGATGAGAACCGCCGGGTCCTCCTCCTTCAGCGACGTTCGGTTTCTGCTTGGAAGACAAAAGCACAGCGTGTCAGCAAAGAGAAGTGCCAGCCCCGTGCTTCACAGCTCTGGCTTGAGAGTATTTTTCTGCAGCCTCTGTCATGGGTTTAAACTGAAACTGGGGAAGCTCAGGTTAGATCTCAGGCAGAGGCTCTTCCCTGTGACGATGCTGAGGTGCTGGCATAGGGTGCCCAGAGAAGCTGTGGCTGCCCCATCCCTGGCAGTGCTCAAGGCCAGGCTGCACAGAGCCTTGGGAGACATGGTCTAGTGTGAGGCATCCCTGCCCGTGGCAGGGGGTTGGAACTGGATGATCTTAAGGTCCTTTCCAACCCAAACCATTCTGTATTAGCTTTTGCCCAAGCAGAGGAGATGCAAAAGCATTTAAAACTAAAAAGCAGTTACCTTTCCTGCTGGCTTAGAAAACCTGGAGCTCATTCTGGGGATCAAAAGCTCCGCATTGAAGGTCTTTATAATTTTTATTCAATTGTGTTAATAACAAGTAAGTGAATAAAACGTTATTAATTATTTACAGCAACATATCCTCAACAGGAACCTGCAAGTGGTGCTGGGGGTGAAGTCCTGGAAGGATTTTCTTCTTTTTCAGGAATTTCGCTATACAATGGATAGGTGCCCTCCTAATTAACGATGGGTATTTACATGTATTTTAAAGGAGGACTGGTACACGTTTCCCTTCACTTAGCTACTGCACATGTGTTTTCCTGTAGTGTTCTGTTACCAAAGCATCTTGCCTCTTTCAAGGAAGAGAGTTCAGCACATCTTGCTGAAGGATGTGCAACATGCACAGTTCTGCGAATGCTTCTCACTCATTCCTGAAGCTTCCAGGGTTGTGTTTAAGTCCTAAATAGGAGCATCAAAGAAGCCTCTGTGTACTTATCTCATTAAGCACCATTGGGTACCTTCATCTACTTAAAAGCATCACTTGGTACCTTCATCTACTTAAAAGCATCACACACTTTTTAAATGCTACAGGTGTTACATACTCACATAAGCAGAACTGCACATCACAGAGTGAGCCCAGGGCTGCTCACCTCAGCATCAGCTCCAGGGAATGGGGTCTAGGAATTAATGCTCATCAAGTGATGAACATCAGGGATTTAGGATTTTTTAAAGGTAATTTTTCAGCTACCTGTGATTTGTCAAACAGCTTTCATTAAGCTACAATAACCATATCCTAAAATGCCACTGTTGCATGTAGGAAAGAAGTTAGAGGCTGAGATGGAGAAGCAGCCGAGGGGACAACAGTTCTGCTCCAGCACGAACAGTCTCAAACTAGTGTTGAGGCGTTTCTAAGGCAGCTGCAGCAGCGTGACCCAGCTCAGGCTCACTGGTCTGTCACAAGAGGAGAAAGGCCCTTTTGTCCCCTCTGTGCCCAGCAAGGAGGGATCTGGCTGCTTCCCCATCCCCCAAGTATCCCCCAGACCCAACTCTTTGCTCTCCCCATCTCCTGTGATGTTAAAAAGCATCGGTGCTGCTGGTAAAGCCTTTCTTCAAGCACAAGCCTCCCACACACTCACACAGCTTCTCCCCCTGGGTAACAGCAGACACCTCACCCATTATTAGTTCTCATGCACTCTGTTGAGGAAATTAAACTGTGAGCCATTATACCACGATGTTCCCTGTCACCCACGGGCTGCTTTTATCAGCCTCCCCCCGCCATCTCCCTGCCCACAGGTAAGAAATGTCTTGTCTTTCCCCACCATGATCTGTATCTGTACAAGGGTTTTTTTGCCCCTGAATAATGCACATTTCCCTGTTCACCTGGCACAGGCAGCAGCAGTTTTCTCACTCCACAAAGCCTGCTTCCAGAGCAGGCTGACACACAGGCTGCACTAACTGCAACACTGAGAATCACGTTGTTCCCTGAGCATCTCGGCCCTAGAGGTACATGCGTTTAAACTGAAACAATTCCATGGCACAGCATGAAGCATCTGCAAGCTCCTCGAGTTCCCAGAGCTGGGGGATGCCTGTTAGAATGGTAGTTACAGGCTCCCAGGGGAGGTGAAACCTCACCCCAGCCCCTGACCCACCAGGATTTTGCCTGAGATTCTCTCTCTCTTTGCCTAATAATTCCAAGTCATTGTTGGATGACCAAAGCACTGCTTTGCAACAGCC
This sequence comes from Psittacus erithacus, assembly GCA_009867235.2. Lineage (NCBI taxonomy): Eukaryota > Metazoa > Chordata > Aves > Psittaciformes > Psittacidae > Psittacus > Psittacus erithacus. The sequence goes on along the minus strand of WYDI02023816.1, from coordinate 93,720 downwards.
AGGGAGAAGGAAGAGGAGCAACACATCTGTGATCCATGAGTCCTGCTCACCCCCAAGAGAGACTACAGGCATTTATATAAAGCGAGTGAGTGTTCAAGCTTTGGGTAATCTTTAACACTTAGGAAAGCTGAACACATTTCCCTCCTTTCACTACATCATTTCATGTCAGTGCTGAGAATTTCATTTCTTTTAAACTGAATTAAGCAAAGAAATCCTGGCATCACACAATGCAGGAATAAGATACAACCTAATGGCTGGATTCAGGCTGGAAAATGTGGGAACTGAACTTTCTCACTGTGATCTCATACAAGCAAAAGCAGCAGAGCTGATGTTAAAGCTGTTCTACCAGCTGGGCAGAACCCTGCCTCAGCCACGGCACTTCAGGCATTCTCAGTGTGTAAACTCATCATTAGACAAGCAAAACCCTGCCCAAAGCTCAAAGCTGAGCCAGATGAAAAAGCTGAGAAGCTCCATGTGTTAATTTGTGTATGTGATAAAAAGCTGCTGAGCTTCCAGGGATGCTAACCAGGCCTCCAGGATGCTGTAGGCACCAGCCCCTGGAAGCACTGCAAACAAAGCAGGCTGCTGATCCACATGGGGCTCCTTTACATCTGGACTTTTTTGTGTAGGTAAACAAGCTGGAACAGGCAAACATTGTGCTTATTGGTGCAGGTTCCCCTCCACTGCTTTCTATCCAGGCAGGTGAAGCCACCATTAAAAAAGCCCAAACCCAGATACACGCTACCATGCCCTGCTATGAAGAGGAATTTCCGCACTGTGACTCATAGAGCAGCACCAAGGAGAAGGGAATGCAGCATCCAGCCTCTGAAGTGATTGGACAGGCAAGAAAAAAAGAAAAGAAGATAAAATCATGCGTGTTCAGGAGGCACTTACAAGTCTTTGCTTTGTTTCATCCTATGAATGTCTTTGAGGATGCCCATCATGTCTGCAAAACTGCTGGCCTTGGACAGAGACACAGAATCCTCCTCATCGGGATCCTTTGACTCTGGTTTGCAGCACTCGGAGGCTGTGGAGCAGAGCAGGGACACGGACGGGAGATCGGGGCTCTCCAGCTCTGCCTCCTCCTCCGTGATGTCACTAATGACAAAGGAGGTTGTAGACTGGAAAGAGGGTCCGAAACAAGGTAGAGGAGAAGATGCATTTGAACTTCCTGGAGATAGTAAATCTGGTGTGAATGAAGCAGAAGCTGAAAAAGAAAACAATACAGGTGGATAGATAAACTCATGGCAAACAACAGAATACAAACCAAGAGGCATCATCAGCCATGATACGAGAGAACAAAGTCATCATATTCTCTGATCCCCTCCATGTTGACTCTGCTTCCCGAAACACCACATTCCAACACAAGACCTCCAATACCTTTCATCTCACCACCCCCCTCATGTATCTCTATTCCTGTCATGCCCACTAGCAGATCACTCCTCCAGTTCCCCCACTGCACCCCGTTCCTGCTGCCAGGCCATGCTAATTTTTAATGGTTTTACAGCTAAGGAAAAGAGATGGAGCTGCTGCTGCAGGTCACAACGGGAGCCTGTGGCAGAACATAGGTCTGTAGGTCTCAGCTGTTTTAACTTTTCTCCTGTTTTTCTTCAGCACCATGAGAACTTCTTGCCTTGCTGTTCCTTTCACACTCCTTCCCCCCATAACCACTCCGCCTGGTGAGAATGCAGAGCTGGTTCAGGACCTCTGGCATTTTACACTACACAGTCACAGTGATTCACTCTGTCACTGCAGGCATTTTGACCTGTTTTGCTTTCCATCACCATCTGTACAATGAGAACAGCATCCCCCTGGTTTTGCAGGGAAGATGGGACTGATTTGCTCACACTTTAAAACACACTGAGGGGATCAACAGCTGTGTAAATTCCAAGTGCTAAGTGAAAATAAGTTCAGTGTTTCCAGTGTAAAACATTAAGGGAAAACAGCCAAGCCCTCAGAAACGCATTTAGTGTACATGTCTGTGAAAGACCCTTCCTGTACTGAAAACAAGCTGCACCTTAAAGCACTAATACCCTTGGCCTGAGAGCAAACCTGTAGATGGTTATCAGTTTCCAATGCAGGGGTTTCTTTAACAGTGTGTAACAAAGCAGATTGCACAGTATTTATTTTTTGACAACAATCTTTCCAAAATAAGCCTGCTACACAGTTATCTCCTTCATCAGATTGCAAGTCACAGCGGGGCCCTACATCACAGCTCCCTGTTATTGACTTAAAGGACACAAAGTCAATAGGAACTGTTCTCAAATGCCAGCTGGTAACAGCCAGGCCCACTGCTGAGTGGAGAGGGAGAGAGAAAGGTATTAAATGATTAAATCATTTTTCTCCTGTCTGGATCTCAAATTTCCCTCATTATTACTCTCCTTGAATTAAAACAGACTTTCTAGCACACAGCAAGTGTAGCTCTGAGACAACACTTCGAAGGAAAACAGAATTTCCCCTGTTCTTTATTCCAATTCAGCTGTTTCTCTGATCTTGCATAAAGAAAGAGGACACATGCAGCCTGTCTGCAAGGGACATGTGTGATGCCTTGTTTTATGCTTGCTCCCTGCAGAGCTGAGGGTAATGCATCTCCCTCATGCGCCACTGTACCAGTGGAGGCAAGTGATGTGTCAGGATCCAGTGGCCTGTGAGAGGAGCAAAGATGACAAGAAACACCAGCACAAGGAGATGGTGCTCTCCACGTGTACACACAACTACAACGGTGCGATGAAGATCATCAGAAGCACCTCATTTCATCTAAATACAACTCTGCACCACAGCTAAATGAATTCCACGTGTTCTTGTGTGATGGCCTACGCATTTACATTACTGATGTCAAGTAGATTCTTGGAGTCCATTGACTGAACTGAACAAAACCCCAATCCAAATCTGCCATGTAGAAACCAGCATTTTAACTGAATCAAACACCACAACTCTATTTCCTGTTCAAATGCACGGATGGGTCATGGGTAGCTGGGTTAAATATAAGCTGTCATTAAAGCTGCAAGCTGTAGCATGGGGTTTCAATCATCAGGCAACCATGTGTCTTCCACAGATCACCAGAGGTTTGGTCTCTGCACACTGCACAGCACAAAGCAGCCATCTGGGAATTAAGAACATCACTTGCTTTCAGATGGAGGATAAGAAAGGTTTCATCAGCCACTATTACCCATCATAAACAGGAATTAACCTGTCTGGTATCATTTCAAGTGTGGCACAGTCCTCTTTTATTGTTCTTGTTGGGTTGTTTGTTTGTTTGTTTGGGTTTGTTTAAGCAATGGGAAGAACTAGAGGAGCTCCTTCTCCTCTGGGAAGCTGCAACAACACGGCTGCTGCCTTGGTTATTGGCAAGAGTTCTGTAGGAAAGAAATGCAGCTCTTCAGAAAAACTGTTCTCAAGAAGGACTAAATTCCTTTAGTTTGCAAAACTGTTCAGCAGTTTTTGAGTGGGGAGAGCAACATCTCTGCCTCTGAATACTTCAGAAATAGATACCGAGATATTTCTCTCATATGAGTTTCCATACTCCAGACCAGCCACTGTAAAAGCAAAGACCTGTAGAACCACTTGGATTTGGATCTTACCAAATAGCATGGTATTCTCAGAGCTGAATATACAGGAAAAACCATGAAAGGAAAAGAAGTAAAAAACCTTTCTCCACAGTCAGCTTTATGGCTAAAACTTTACTAAAAGAAATAAATGAGCTCAGCTCTAAATAAATCAACTTTTCCCCAAACACTTCTCTGCCACAGAAATGGCACCGCCACTTTCATACCAGGAACAAACACTAACATCTCCCTCCTACCCAAACCAAGACATATCCCTCCTGCTCATGGCCACCTTGGAGCAGGAATGGCAAGAATAAACCAAATGTTTTCATTAATTGAAGTACTCGAGATGCCTCAGCCTCCACAGCAAATGCAGTCACAAAGCAGCAATTGTTATATCTCACAAACAAGCTGGAATCCTCCAATGAAACAGATATAAACATCTGACACAGAACCAGGGCAGAGCTGACACCAAAAGTGGCATCCCACAGCTCTGCTGGAAGAACAACTTGCAAGTCTGGTCAGTGTGGGGAAATAACATGGTTCACTAAGTCAACCCTTCTCATTCAATGAACCGAAGTGCACAACGTTCCTACCTGATTCTGCAGCGACTATTTTAGCTATCTGACTCCGAAGGTGACTCAGCTCATCCTGGAGCTCTGTTGTTCGGCTCAGTGCTGGTAAACCAGGTTTCTTCAAGGCGAGCAGCTTCTCCTCCTGCTTCCTCAAGTTGGGGACTGAAGCATTTCGCTGTATAACAGTGAAGGGACTTGGCTTCCACTTGTGCTTCAGAGGGCGAGTGTCACTTCTACAGGACAAAAACCTGCTGGTCATTTATAAGGTCCAGGCCCCTCCATGACAACAACGTGGCAAAGCTCTGCCTCCACCTCAGGACAGCAGAGGACTTCAACACAATGAATTACTGTGCCACTGTGCTGTATGTGCCACTGCGTGCGCTCTCTGCATTACAAGGAACGCGAAACCATAGATAATTACAGAGAATAGAGAAACCATGACACAAGATCTGCTGAGAGGACACAGGGACAAAAGTTGTGTCTGCTCACACAGTTTCAAGTCAGCTCTCTCCTGGTAGCTGTGTTTCCAAGCCAGGCAGCGTGCTGGGTGCATGAGGGAACATCACTTACTGATTAACTTTACCTCTGACTTCAAAGTCTGTTTGCCTTTTGCAAGATACCTGTTACTACTGCCCTGCTTTAAGTACAGAAGTTCAGCTGACCAGAACCAAACTCCTGGGGCCAGAAGTTTCAATCCCAGAAGAACTCAACTCTTCGATTTTCTAACCAGAAAGTTACCAACTTTCTAACCAGAATCTAACATAGATTAAGGGGGCTGCTCTACGCAGCTCTATCAGTAGGTAAAACATGGCATGACACAGGCTTGTAGCACTGCCTACAGGAATTCCTCCCAGCATCCTTTGTCCAATTTGGTTTTTTTCCATCTCCATCATTGGGAAAAATGTCTTTCAACAGGCACCACATCAGACCTTGAGAGGGCTGGAAGCTGCAGTCATTTAATCAATGTCAGACCTATGCTGTGAGAAATAAGCCAGCATATAGAAGTAAGGATCAGCAGACACAAAGAGGAACCCAACCTGACTCTGGCGTATGTTTCCTCATCGTCTGCGGCTATCCACACAATGTCTGCCAAGGTGGGGACTGGAGGGACATCATTTAAATAGAGCTCTGAGACATTAGGTAGAACCTAAAAAGAAGGAAGTTACATTAAGGAGATGGCGACGCCTGTGCTGCACTGGTTCTCAGAGCCTCTCCTCTGTCCAGGCTGGCAGCTGCTTGTGTTGATGTGTGACAGCAACACCATTTGGCTGAGGGAGACATCATCTGCTGGCTCCTACAGGCTCCTGGGTGTGTGGCATGTTATTGTGCCCTCCAAGCCTGAGCTGCGAGGCAGTGAAGGGACACTTGATACAGCTGAGCACGCTGCCAAGACCCATGTGCAACACAGTGCCTCCACAAGTCCCAGCACTGTCCTTGAGCTCAGTGACGTGCTTCCAGAAACCCCTTCTGTTTCAGAGCACAGGCCCAGAGGGCACGTGGCTGTTGGAGGTCACACAACAAAGCTCTGGTTCAGCAACTCAATACTTCTGTCTCCTTTAGCCTGTGAACCCAGTCCACTGACAGCAACTGAGCAGGCACCTTCTTCAAGCTGCCAACAACCACTTTAAAAGAATTAAAAAGAAATTAAAGAATCTAAGCATTAATTATCCTGCCATGGGTTTAGTGAGTACAGCTCTGCAGCCACGAGCACATGATAGTGCTGTGTCCTGCTCCAGACCACCACATCCCAATGAGTTCTTACCTCAAAGGTTGCTCTGGGACAGGGCTTTAAAGGGAGGTTTGACCCGATTCTCCTGACAACGCTGCGCGCTGAGCCATGGGGTTTGTTCTGCCAGATGGGGATCGTCTACAAGAATCGATGTGATAGAATGAATATTTGAAGTCAGTTTCCCTTCTTAAAATCTTGTTAAATTGGAAATTGTCGTGTAATTGGAAATCGTCAGAGCTCATGGGCTCTGATCTCTGACTTTTTTATTTGTGATCTGAATTAGGAACTTGCTAATAACCACGATCTTTATTCCATAAAACTCTGTTTCAGCTGAACACAAATGAGAGCCAGCCAGTTCCTAAGTCGCATGTTACACACGGGTGGAGTATTTCCAGGACTGACAACTAAAAGCAGTCAGCCACAGACAGCGAGCAGCAAACAAAAAGGGATCAAAAGAGCCCCAGCATCACGGGAAGGGCCCAGGGGCCACACGAGCTCGGGAGAAAGGCTCATTTAAAGGGACACTCTCACTTCCACATGCTCTTTAATACCAGCAGCACTGCTGGGTGGCCGTTGACAGCAAAGTAATGAGTCTGTTCAATGCCGTTCTCAGCCGGGGCCGATGGGAACAGCCTTGGGGGATGTTTTCAGACAGAGCAATCTGCGGGTACTTCAGCACTGGATGCGGGTGATGAAGTGCCCCGTGCCAGTGTGACACTGCTCACAGGCAGCAGCACAATGCTCGGCACAGTGACAAACCGGACTCCCAGCCGGCTCTAGCGCTCAGTCCACCACCGAGGCCCCTCATTGCTGGAGCTGCGCGAACAGCGCCCGCCCTTCACTTACGGAGTCCGCTGCCATCTCCGGCGCTGGCTGCGGCCGCGGGGCGGGCTCAGCGCTGGGTGCTGCGGGCCGGGCTCATCCTTACCCCGCTCCCGCCGCGTCTCACTGCAACACACAAGTGACTCGCTACGGGCCGTGCCCGCCCCGCGGCCCCCCCCGCCTCACCCCGCTCCCTCCCGCCGCCCCGCCGGTACCTGCGCTCCCGGCCCCTCCGCCGCCATCACCCGGAAGCGGAATCCGCCCCTCACGCTTCCGCCACCACCCGCGCATGCACCGGGCCCCGGGGTTGGACGGCCCCGCCGTGAGGGGCGGGACCGGCGCCCCCGCCGCACGCCCCCCGCCCGGCGGAGCAAGGACAGGACTGCGGGAGGCCGAGGTCGTGGGACGGGTTTAACGTGTAACAGCAGCTACAGCCGCGCCCGCCCGGCACCGAACCGCGCCGCTCCCACCGCCCCTCGCCGGCGAACATCGGCCCTGGCCCGCCGCGGGTTTCAGGCCAGAGCGTCACACAGCACAGCAGGGGCGGAGGCAGCGGCTCCTCAGCCGGTACCACCGGGAACACTCACTCGAGTTACAGAGACGGGAAGCTCGGAGCGGGGCAGCGGCTCCCGCCCGCAGCTCCCGGGCTCCCCTCGCCCTTCAGAGCTGCCGTAGTCCCCGGTTTGCCAAACCCCGACAGACAAGAGCCGTCCCGGGCTGTGCAGCCGCTGCTCCCTCCGGCCCATCCCTTCCCCGAGAACAAGCGCCAGACGCGGCTTCGAGGGGCTCGGGAAACGGGCAGCAACAAGACCTCAGGAGCAGCTCCGCAGCAGCCAGGAGGGCACATGGACGCGGGGCGGGGGGCTCAGGCACTCGCTCCTTTGGGCCAGAGTCCTTTCAGGGGACAAGGCCACCAGTCTGACAGGAGCTCGGTCTCAAACGCTGCCCGGGGGCTGTGGCACTGTCTGCAGCCAGAAGTGCTGCCCGATCCCAGGCTGCCGGTACTGCAGCCCCTGGAGTGGGTAAAAGTGCAGAGGTAATGCATAGTTATAATGCCGATACTGAGAAGCAGCCCAGGGGGAATTCATCTCACTGGAGCAATTAATGAAGCTACACTGGCTCAGCTGGGAGGTCGACCTAAGCCCAGTCTACAGCCAGGAGGGCTGGGGCAGGGTGGGGGATCCTCATCCCTGGGCTCCTCCCAAAACAAAAAAACACCAAAAAAAAAAAAAGGCACCTAAAAAACACCCAAAGGTTTCCCTCCCCCTCCCCCCCGTGTGATTTGGTCCAACAAAACTGTGCTTCAAGAGAGCAGAAAAAGCATCCCCAGCCATGGCTGTTTGCAGCCATCTACTCAAGATGCTTTTGTCTCCTCACCTCTACAGGAACAGGCTTTGAAACCTGTTCCATTTAACCTTTCCTTGTCCAATTAAGCTCACTCTGTAGAAGGCATTGGTACAGAGTAGGAGCAACTGCTCAGGGTGGTTACAGGTAAATAAAAATGGCATTTCTTTGGAAAACTTCTCCTGGAATTTTCATGAGTGCTGCTGGCTTTTAGAACTGCTCAGTTCTTAGCCAGTTAATGCTCTTGGGGCAGTTCCTGAAGGGAATGTCATGGTTCCTCATTCAGCTGGACTTGGAAGCTCAAATTAAACATGGACAGAGCATGAAACCAATGCCCTCCAAGCAAAGCTGGGGGCTGGGAGTGGGACTAGCCACTGCTCACTGCTGTGTCCCACAGCCTGGAATGCACAACCTGCAGGACTCTGACCCCTAATACCCCTGTTAATCACAGAACCACAGAATGGTTTGGGTTGGAAAGGACCTTAAGATCATCCAGTTCCAACCCCCTGCCATGGGCAGGGACACCTCACACCAGACCATGTTGCCCAAGGCTCTGTCCAACCTGGCCTTGAACACTGCCAGGAATGGAGCATTTACCACTTTGGGCAGCCCGTGCCAACGCCTCAGCACCCTCACAATAAAGAACTTCCTTACATCTAACCTGAACTTTCCCTGTTTTAGTTTAAACCCATCACCCCTTGTCCTATTGCTCCAGTCCCTGATGAATCCATGCCTCTAAGCTGTACCCGTACCTCTAAGGCCATGGTCTCCATTCCACTGCACCAACCTCAGCACCTCCCTTGGATGCAGAGAATCTGAATAAACAAGACCACTCTCCCACCATAGCACATAGTGCTGGGAAGAGGCCAGAGCCCCATGCTCTAGCTCCACCTGCGCTTACATCTACCCATGATCAGCACAGTCCCATCATGCACCGGTGGCCACTGCTGTCCATAAATGCTGTCGTGAAGAGCTGGTACGTGACGGTGTGTTTGGAGGGCACTGGCTACCAGGAGGGAGCTTCCCACCTGCACTGGGTTCTGCATCATCACACCACAAGGGCTGGGACTAATGGCAATGCTGCTCTCCAGGATCCAACACAGTCCAGTCCTGAGGTCATCAGGGCTTTCTGGGTGACGCATGGTAGAGCTGGTATATGACTTTCACCTTGGGGTCTGAACAGGAGCTGGAAAAACATGAGGCTGGGTGGCAAACCAAGGAGTATGCACTGGCAATGGTTACAGATTCAAGTGTTCTCACTCCTGTCACACTTTGCCTGACATCAGAAGGGCGGGTTATGTAAACTGGTGTCACTTGGAACTGCCTCAAACTAACATCCAGAGCAAAGCCCCAGCCCTGGGCCTGCATCTTAGCATCAATGTCTGGCATAAAGACAAGAAGAATTTCTGTAATCAGAGTAGACCTCTGAAGTCTTTGTCCAGCTCTATGGGGCATTCAGGTGCCTTTGGTTTTAGGTCTGCAAGTATGGCTTTGCTCTTTGCAGTCCTTCCTTCAGGAACTGGAGGTAAGTTGCAGTTGAAGGGTCTTCAAAATTGGTTGAGAAACTAAAGATGCTACTTTCAACATCTTCAGGCTTCATAGAAGTAATGTCCAGGAAGTAGTTTGCATTAATATGGTGGATCTGGGAAACAAAACAGATGGGAAGAATTTAAGGGCCAGAACAACTCCCCATCCACTGTCTTGGCCTCTAGCCAAGATGTAGGTGACAAGACTGGAACAACTCTCAAAGAATCTCTAATACTTTGCAAATGCTAATTCAGCATCCAGGATTCAGGGTTTGCATTTTACAGTCAGAGAACAGTGTGGGAAAGACAATGGTCTGTTTCTTTCCCCAACCAAGAGTGCTGACCCCTCACTTAGGTTAAGAAGATGAAGGTGACTTGGGACAAATCATGCAGGAGTAAAACCTGGCTCTAAGTAAGGGCTGGGAGATGCCAGCCCAGCCAAGCCACTGCTGAGTGCAGCACAGTTGCAAAACCAGCCCTGGAGCTCCAAGTGCTTTTCTGCTCCCTCTCTGAGGTGGGAAAGGGGGACATGTGGCCACTGATCACAGCACCCTCAACTGAGCTGAGGCCACTCAGCAGCCCACACTGGAGGAGAGCCACTAAAGAGACAACAGGAGGTCATTGCATGTGTCACAAGCTAATATCTGGCAAGTGTGGGCATGATCAGATTAGCCCTGGCAGGATCCTCCACTGCAGACAGGCCAGCTGCTGACACACACAGCACTGCTCTGTCAAGTGTCAGGAACTGTTGTTGTTCTTCCAATTCAAGGTGGGGGCTGCTGGAGAGCACAGCAGAGCTGAAGCGTGTGTACTTGCTAATGGCTGTGACAAACTGGGGAATGAAGAGAGAGAAATGTGCTAGAAGGTGCTGATGAGGACAGGTTTTCTGCAGGGCATCAGCAGAAGGAACAGGGGGTGCAGGAAAAAGCTACAGTGGCTTCCCAAAGGTCACTGACTTCAACCAGGGACAGTGAGGAAGCACAGGCAGATATTTGTTTCAAGTCTGATTGTTCCCCCACCTGGAGCTGCTACTGTTCTGTCTCTGTATAAAGACACTTCCAGGTTTTTTCATAGAGTTGCTGTCTGTCTGCCACAGCATCCCTGAGAGCACAGTACTGGGAGGGACTATGACCCCAGCAAGGCTCAAGGAGCCAGGGAATGGCTGTGGGAGCAGACACTTACTCCAGGGTCTGCAGACAACCCTGAAGAGAACATGCTCTAATGGGAAGAGCCAAGCTCAGCGTAGGAGTAACCAACATACCACCGTGCCATTAGGGAGGCAGATGATCATCTCCACGGGGAAGTTGTATTTCTCCAGGTGCAGGTCAGCCAGCTTGCTGTAGAACTCATTTTCTCTGTTGTTCTGTAAGGAGAAAGCCCAAAGAAACATGTTTGCATACACCAAAACTAGCAGAACAGTGCAGGGGGAGTACGCCGAACACAGAAGGAAGGGAAGGGCCAAAAAGCTGCTTTGTAGGACAGTGGTAACAGGTTCTTTTTGCACCATCTGTTTTATGATACTCTTTCAGTCAGTCTCCCTCTCACACACTGCAGCTGTAGATTCTCCCCAAACAACAAAATCACCAATGACTGGCAGTTTCCAGGCACACCAACAGTCTGATCCAAGCATTTCCTGGAGTCTCCAGCTCTATGACTGATCCCAGCTGACAGCACAGGCCCAGAGACAGGGTCACAAGTGGGGAAAGGTGCAATTGAAAGACTCCAGGTTCAGACAGTATTTGGTTGCTCCCTGAGTTACAGAGAAGTCAGTGTGTTAATGGCACAAATAGCTCTGGGCAGAGCTATCTCACAGTGAAGCATTTGGTTTAGCTTTTAAAACTGGCACCATGACAATGAAGCCCTTGTGCCATTTGCTTAACCTGCCTCCATCTGGTGCTTGTTTGCCCCCTGTGATCACTAGGACAGGGAAGGCTTGGAACTGAAATCCTCTCCTGGCATGGGCATAAGATCCCGCCTTGTGCCAGGCACCATCTGCATTCACCAGCACCTGCTGCAAAGAAGGTGGCTGTGACACTCACCTGCAGCTCTTCCAGCTCCTTCACCAGTGACCAGCTGCTGATGAAGCTCTCGTTCAACAGGGTGAGGATGGGCGAACTTTCCAGGACAGTCTCCCGGAGAGTTCGCCCTGAACCTGGCACAGGAGAAGCAGACAAAGGTTTGCTGTGTTTCCTCAGCTGACTGGTGCCATGTTTAATGCCACCATGATGCCACTCCTCTGGTTGCGGTGGCAGCTGGCTCAGGCTCCCCCCAACCCAGCCCACTGGCTTTTTTCTCCTTGGGTGACAGATTTCCAAAGCTGATTGTCTCCCATGTGTGCTGCTGGCAGAGAAGCCTCACTCCAGCCACTTGTAAGGCAACGAGGACCAGGACAAGCTTGCCATAGAGATGATTGGTGTGGTGCACTTAGGAAATGTATTAAGCCCTGTGGATCCACTCCAAGTGCCTTGTGCTGTTCATACTGAGCAGAGCTCATACCTGTTAGAGAGGTTTCAAGGCAGATAGGACTAAAGACACCCAGCCCTGTCCCACCCATCACTCTGCCCAGTGTGGCATGTTCTCAGGTGCAGGGGGTGAACAGTGATGCATCAGGACAATTGCAAGCCCGCATCTGGCTCTGGCATCTCCTGTGCAGGTGCCAGGGACACAGCAGAGTGCAGAGTTCCTTTCACCCTGCAGATGCTGCCTCTAACCAAGCAGACTGAGAGAGAAAGAGGAAGAAGAAAGACCAGACCCACGCATTCACCTTGACAAAGGCACCTGAATTGGTGAGTTGGTCTAGGGCTTGTCATAAATAGATCTCATCCTGCCACTGGGGACCTAAGATTTGATCAATAATTCCCCACTTCCAGCCCTTTTCTATTCGGCATCTTCAGAGCCAAAACGAGTAACACAATGTTTACTGTTGGCTCGTGACCAGCTCTCTGACCCTGAGCCTTTCTCAGAGCCTGAATGAGGCACATCATTCCTCCAGTCACACTGGGAACGTCCTCACCTCAGCAGGACTGGTCATCCAGGGCACCCCACAGCAGGATCGAGTGCACCAGCTTCTTTTCTGCTTTTGCTCTCTCAAAAGCTTGTGTGAAGGGAAGATAGGAGACCTGGAGGCAAAGAGACAGCTTAAGAAACAAGACATAGAACAGCCTATCTCAAACACAAGGAGGGTCTGAAGGAACCAGACCTGTCACATCCCACAGGTGAAGTACACAGTTTAACCTGCAGTAGATTCTGCAGATTAAAGCAAATGACAACTGTGGTGGTGTCCCCAAGAACAACTTCATCCTCTGGTGAGACTATAGCAAGGCCCTCAGAGCATGTGGGCTGTTACCAGGACCTGCAGAGAGCATCTGCACAACTGTGAGCTGGCTGGCTGCAAATTCCCCTCAGCAGCCTGGGAAATGTGGTCGTGAGATATTCGTTACAAAACCTTACTGAAAAGGCATAAAAACTGGCTGTGAGGGAGCCTGCACAGAGATTATTCCAATCACTCAAATGAAGGGAACTTTATTAACATCTTGGCAGCTCAAAGGGACATTTGTAAGCTCAGGCACAAGGAGGCAGCCATTGAAACGTGTCCCTTCAGCCAAGGAAACAGTGACAGGCAGTAGCCATCTGCTCCACAGGCTACTGGCATGTTAAATAGTTTGGGTCACCCAGTGCTATCAATTTGTGTCTCACTGCGGGATGCAGAGGCACAGGCAGATTGTGTGTTTTCTGCTGATAAGGAAAGCTTGGTCCAAAGGTAGCTCAACGCGGCAGAAGTAATGCCAGAGGAAAAGCATTTGTAAGCTGCCTCTCTCAGAAATCACATTGGCAGCTAGTGATAACAGGAAGGAAGGATGAGCCCACATTTACAAGCCTGAGACACATGACATCAGGCTTCGCTCCTGCCTGTGCTGCTGGGCAACCACAAATGGCCTTTCAGAGATGCTGTACTCCCTCATCTGGAAACTGGAAGTCCATCCAGTCACACACACAGTGGCTGGAAGGAGACCCCACACTATGCTGAATGCTGATCAGGCTGTGGCCTCTGACTTCTGCTGGTCCTCGAGGTGACTGGACATCCCAGTGAAGACAACCTGCCCCAAATAAACATGCCAAGGAAGAGCCTGGTCCCTCTTCCTCACCTTCTTAAATGGATACATGGCCACTTCCAGTTTCTGGGCTGCCTCTTCCCAGGGTATTTCCTTTTGCCAGGTTATCTCTTCAAACACAAACTGGATGGGCTCCCCTGAAGGATCCCTGCTGTCAATCACATTTCCGTTCTCATCATGGATCACAGAGGGGATGGAAGGCCCAGTCGATTCAAGCTCCATCTGCAGGAAAACAACAGGTAAAGCTGGACATTGCAGACATCCCACTCCTGGTTTATCCGTATTCCAGGACAGGATGAATAGGCAAAATAAGACTGTGCAGCTTCCAATGAAGATACAGCTCCATCTGTTGTCTCCTGGAGCTGCACTTCACCAGCTGCAGATGGGTTTTAGTGGAGAATAGCAGGAGAGCAACTTAATTTCCTTCACTTACTGTCTGACTGTGCTCTCTAGATGGCAACTACATAAGACTTGTTCACTCTGTATTCCCCCACCTTCCCAGTGGAGATTTCTGACGGTGGGACACCAGATCCTTCAAATCGCAGCTCCACACGGCTACTCTGAAGTTCTGGCTCATATCCTCAGCACAGCCCTTATCCAGCCTGTAGCTAACCACGAGAGGGGGCAATACAAAAGCTGTTCAGGAGCTTCCCCCAGTTCCCTGTTCTGGGACAACTCAAATGATTTTGTAAGTCTGTTTTCTCAGCTCTTGGCAACTAAAAAGAAGCATTGATCTAGTTTAAGACCAAATGGGACTGTTAAATTCAGGCATTTAAAATCCTGACTCATGTTTCCTGTCCCAAGAGCTGGGATTACCACAAAATAGAGGAATAACCTCATGCAGTTTCTAAATTCAGACACACTGTTGTTCGTACACCACTCTGGGCTCAGGGCCTGGGTTCAGCTCCTCATCTCAGACAGCTCTGTAAAGCTGGAAAGAGGCACATGTCTCCAGAAGTGTAGGATTCAACCCACACAAAGGGAAAACTACAGTATCACAACAACTGGCAATAGGGAGCCACAGAGCTGCAGAGGACACATACAGATCAACAAAGATTATACTGTTAGATTGAAATGTGCATGAGAAAGCTCTGAAGAACACGGACAGCTGAGGTCATACAGCTCATGGCCATGGCAGCACAAATCCTTGCTGAGCTGCTGCATGCACATGGAAGACTGACAGTGTCTACAGACCTGAGGCAAGTATCCAATATCCACCTCCATGTTGCTGCTTTCACTTGCTCCATACAGCCACTCCATATCAACGTTCAGAGACCTGCAAGGTGAACCCGGGATGTTCAGAGTCACCCAAGGATAAGGCTGTGTATGGCAAACCCCAAACAGATGACAGCATCCAATGTTCCTCTTGCAGGGTCAGCATTAAAGCCCAGAGCCCCTGGCTCCTTGGAGATCACTCTGTTCCCTGCACAAGACCAGCAACACTGGAGCCCAGGATCAGGGTCCAGGTACCCACTCAGTGCTCTGGGCAAACACACTCACACCTTTAAGTACTGCCAAAGTACAGGAAAGAGGTGACTTTGCTGCCCCTTGCTTCCCAGCATTCAACTTGCACATTCTGAGCCTGCTGGACTTTTAAAAGTGGTGGGTTTTTTTGGAAGCAAAAGGCTTTTGTAAGAAGTTGCTGGCAGAGGTGCAAGTGTCTGCTTGCTGTAAGAAATGTGCTGACAGAGCCACAGGGGTTGAGTCGCCAGGGTAATGTCATAATAGAATTTTCTCTCCAGCTGTCACGGGTAAAGAGATTTGAAGCTTCTTTCCCCTGAAACACTTCCAGCTACTTGCCAGAGAGCAGGAATGAGCTAGTGCAAAGCTTTGCACACAAAACCTCAACCTGTAAAACACCAAGCAAAAAATATGCTGAAGTAAGAGCATCAGCCTTTGCTTGACTTCAGTGCTTTAAGCCAGGCACTGGGATTGCCAGGGGCTGCTCCCCACACACTGCCCATCCCTCCCCATTCTCCAAGTACCAAGGGACAGTTACTGGTGATTGAATCAGACCCTGAAATAGGTCAGGGATCCTCAGTGACTTGTAGAGATGCATTTGTCAGTTTTACAAGCAACAGAGCTCAATGCACTCAGATTTTCCAGGAACCTCGCTGAAAAGTGTGAGCTCATCCATCACAGACACCCAAGGAGCCTTCTGCAGCATGCGACAGGTATCCAACAATTGCAGGAGTCCCTGCCCCAGCTGGGGACTGCTGGGAAAGTGCAGCAGTGCTCACAGCAGTGCTGCTAACAAAGAGGATGCTGCCCACCTCTAGAGCAGCGGAGGTATGATGGAGGACACCAAGACACACAGGGATGAGGACAGGACATGATGACTGTGATGACCACTGGCAGTGAAGGATGAGTGGGGAAAGCAGATAAGCAAACTACAGAACTAGGCTGCCCAAAGCTCAGCCTGCCCTGCACAAGCCAGGATGCCCACATATCACAAGGGACAGGGCTGCTGCTGCGCTCATACCTTTACATAAAGAGAACCCACCAGCTTTCCCCCATGCATAGCCCCAAGCCCTACACAGGACAGGATCCCAGAGCCCCTGTGTTCCACTGGGCCTCGTTTATACAACCCTCAAGTCTGTTCAGCACCCAGAAAGAGAAACAGCTGTACCTGTTGTTAGGGACAAAGAGCTTAAATTCTCGGACGTGGGAAGAATCCTTGGAGAGGATGATGTGACCTGTGAACTGGCCTGGGGAAAACCAGAAGGGGAAGTGTGGTGGCTCGTTCAGCTGGAACTCAGCATGGATCCTGAAATGAGAAGGAAGCCATGAGCTGCAGTGCCAGGAGGAGAGAAGATGACAGCAGTGAAAAGTTATCTCCAGGCACCAGAAATTATGAAGCTAAATTGGGGCAGACAGGTTCAGTTCAAAAAGCTTTTCATGTCACACAGTGATAAGAGTAAAAGACTGGAGCAGATCCCTTGAGTCACAATCATCTCCAGTACTGATGCCTTTTGGAACTGGGCAGTAAGCGTCCATCCAGGAAGGATGAATTATGTTGTCATTCTTTGAAACATGGAACAGCCTAAAACCCCTTCAGCCTCCCTTCCAGCTTGACCAGGCAAGTAAAAGCTGTGTGTAACACTCCCAGGAAAAGAAGAGAACAATTTTTCAGACTCTCCTCCTTGGAAAGGCACTCCCTCCACCCCCATTAACCACAACCCAACATATTTCCTGCTAATCAGACTCTCTCCTTTCAGTCAGAGATAGCTCCAAACCAAGGGCAATGTCCTGCATCTGGGCAACAGTCCCTGCCCCACCAGGGACTCTGGGAGCATGGGCATCAGCCAAGTATCACACATTGGCAAGAGCTGGTTGTGAACCACCCTCTTCCTTGAGCTGCTTTGCTTCCCTCCCAGCCAGGACACATCTGGTCTTGCTTGGGAACACGACATCTGGTGACCCACACACTCTCTGCCACAGGCTCACAGCAGCCTTTGCTGTTCCCTTGAGATACAGAACAGATTCAGAAGCTTTTCCTCTAACCCCAGGCCATGGTCTCACCTGAAGGCGATGGTGTAGTAGAAGGTGCTGATGGCTTGGATGCAGGCCACAGCTCCCTGCGGAGCAAAGCGGGTTTTCACAAAGGGGCGTGGGTGGAACATGCTCAGAAGCCTGTGGATGATGATCTAGAGAGTGAAACGTAGGAGAACAAAAATGAGAACAGTTTCTTCACCGCAGGCCAGCTGCAGCTCCAAAGTAGCTCCCCACCAGATGAGGAAAGCAACAGAACTGCTATGCTATAAAAATTAGCTCAGAGACCTCCCTCATCACAAACCAAGGAGCTAAAGCAAGAGACTGGGTTAAAAATTAATCCATGTCCATGCTTTTTATGCTCTTCCCATTGTTTGCAAGTTTCCATCATCCCAGCCTGAGTTACTCAAATCAGCCTCATTTGGCCCTGACAGACACCCAGAGCTTTTGCCTGCTCTCAATTTTACCTCCAATTTAGGAGACAGTCCTCCAGGCTGCAAGCTGCAGCTTTTTTGCTCCCTTAAAAAGCCCAGGAAGACAGAATGCAATAGCCTTGTCCCTCCAGGGATTCTTGGAATTCATCTGGGCTACAAGACAGACCATTTACACAAACTACTTCTCAAGTATATAGAAATTGAGGTTCATATCTCACCTCTTTGCCCTTGGGAGGCGGAGGGTAAAATCTGTTGTTTGAAAGATACCCAGTGAAGATGTTCAATTCACTAGGAATTATCCACCATGGATCCCCAAGATCTAGTTTATTCTTTGGAGGAAGAAATGCTTTAAACTGCTTGGCAAGCAGCACACTCATAGGGGCTGCTGGGGCAGTCCAGTTCCTCAGCCCAGACAGAGCAACATGAGAAATCTGTGAACAAAAGATGCTGTCAGAGCCTCGACCGGCCTCTTCAATCCTGTCAATGCAGTCATGCTCATGGATGTACGGAGGCTTTGGAGAAGGGGAAAAAGAATTCTAATGGTTTAAATTCTTTCTACCACCCCAACTACCACCAAATAGTTCTGTCAACTTTTAATCATGTGAGTAATAGGAAGTGGGAGAGAGGGGAACGTACCACATACCACTGCTTTTGGACTTAGCTCCAGATCCATCTCTAAGGTCTGCTTCAAGCTTCCCAGGACGGGCGTATTAACTGGAGCACAGTGATACCAAGTGTGCTGAGAACAATGAACTGCTGCAGAAAGCAGCGAGTTTGCTCATCAAAGCAAATCCCATGGCCTTGAGCAAGACTATGTCCCCACCCTACCATGCCAGCACTTATTGCTGGTGATGTTACCAGCCCTTTCCATGTGTTTATACCAGAATTTGTGGCCATACACATCCTGCATGACACCTACTCCCAAGAAACCGTCTTTGCTCTTTGTCATTGTTTCCATGACCAAAGGCTGGAATTTAGCCACGATGGACAATGTCTCCCCGCTTGTATCAGATGTCTCCTCCTCTTCAAATTCTGAGACGGGAGCAACCCCTAGACAAAGGAACAGAAATTTAGGCAGCTGTTTCCCTTTCCTCCCCTTTTAAGCAATTGTGATTACACATTTATCCTAGCAAATCCAGGAGTACTGGGAGTCTCCCAGCTCTTCATCCAGCAGCAGAACTCAGACATACCCCAGGAACCAGCTAAAGTGGAGCTTTCCTTTCAGCAGACAACTCGCTAAACCCCTTAGCTTGGCTGAACAGCCCCACTTCACCTTGCAGGGTCAGAACACATGCTTTACCCAATGAATTACAGCACAAGCAAACAACTGTATTGGGAATGCACTGTACATTATCATCATCACGCTGTTTCTTGCGTGGCACCACCAAGATACAGGCTGACAGTCTCCAAACAGGATCTCTCATAAACTGCTACCTGAAAGAGACACCTCAGTCAGGGTATGAATGAAACGCTGCCACTTAACTAAGTTTTGGCCTTGCCTGGGCTGAGCTGGATCTGTTGCATTCACCCAGCCCAAATCCCCTTTAAACTCTAGACAAAGTAACTTCTGTGCTTTGCTAGCCCAGCAATGGGATCTTCTGTCTTACAAACCCTCTACTCTGTGGAAGTGATGTATGTCTAGTGCTTAAGCCTTTTCAGACCCTTGTACAGCTCAGCAGCCTCACTTCATGTAAATAAAACTCAAAGCAGCTCCCTGAAAAAAACAAAGACATGAATAAAACCAGTTCAGTGCACTATCTGTGGCTTTTGGTTGGACTGTGCAGAGGAAGCTCTGCAGGGCAGACAGACACCTACCTGTCAGCTTCTCAGCTATTGGCTTGAACTCTTCGGGACTGAGGTACAGATCATTGTTTGTGTCCAGAGAAGAAAAGAGAAACAGCCCCTCACTTCCCAGAGACTTCAGTGCCAGCTCCTAGTTTAGGAAGAAGAAAGAGGCAAGTGAGACTTTATTTGAGCCTCTTGCAGAAATTCACTCGTGCCCCTCTCAGCTTCAGAGTTAATTTAAATTCTCTCCAGCACACAAACACAGCCATTAAATCAAAAGATTAACGCCCCTTGGCAGGATTTTGTGCTATTTACAATAGGGATTGGTGTCCAGGAACTGCTGGCATGAGCATATTAAAACTACATCTGGCTGAATAATTCTGAGTGAATCGTTTGCTCATAGACAGCCTCAAAGTCTTTTGTCAGGAAAAAAAGCCAACTTTTTCCAGATAGTGCTAAACCTGCAGCTATTGAGAGCACCCGGAGATGGTGATTCTGTGATTAAGTGATGTGCAGTGAAACAAAGGCAAAGCCGTGACTGTCCACATCACAAAAACACAAAGGAAATGAACCGAGCCCTTGGAACTGCAGAAAGCAACTTATACCCATGCAGAGCTCCATGCCACACATCCACTGCCACACACAATTCCTTGCTCGAGCCAGGTTCCCCTCCAAAACTCCAGCTGCAGGATGGGATGGAGCATTTTGTCCCTTGCCTACTCAGCCATGCACTGGGGAGCCACAAATCCCATGGGCTTCTCCAGAACCTTCTGCAAGATCCCAGCCACACTGTGCCCCAGTTTCTCTCTCTTCAAAGTCCACCGGGAGCTCATCCAGTGGAAAACGCTACCGAAATGCGACGTCTCCTCTGGAGCAGCCCCAGAGAGGCTCTAGATGCTTCTGGTCATTTCTACCCTGCAGCACTCAGCACAGAAGGGAAAGGACAACTTACAGGCAGAAGAGAGCTCCATGTTGGTATGAGAGGAAGACAGAGACATAGAGCAAGTCAGACAATCCACATCATTGCCAGACAGCCTGCAGCACATCCCCTGTGACCCATCATTTGGGACAGCTTCCCCTGCCACCCCTGTAAAAGCCTAAAGCTGCAGGATAAATACTCTGTATTCTGCTGTTTAACGGTGTTTATTCTCTATTGCCTGCAGCATGACCGCCATCCCCAGAGCTCCTGAACTAGTTTATTCTCCATCTGTTGCCTGCCAGCCTGAAGCAGCACTAATGCAGCCTGGAAGGCTTTGCTCCTGTCAACTGAAGCAACAAAAGCACTTAAGAGCCTTCCAGGGCAGACTCAGGACTGAGACAGGCAGAAATAAAGACCCTGGAATACAAACCAGAGATGTAGAAGCAGACATGGTTGTAGAAAGGCAAGAAGGGGAGCATGCAGGAACTATGGAGCTGAAAAAAGGAATGAAGGATTATCTGCATAAAGGAACAATCCTCTTTCTGGACTGTCCATATTTCTGGGCCAAAAAATATGCCTATGTTCCCCAAATGAACAGGGATGCTCATCCCTGTAAAGTGGTAACAACATTTTCCTGAGCAACTTTCATAACAGCCAGGTGCTAGGGTAATGTCATGGAGCCTTGGGCCAGGCTTCAGTATCTCTCTAACCTCTAGAGCGTGCTTGTGCACAGCACGGAACGCATTAACCTCACAAGGGCCCATGTGATTGCTTGCTGGAAGTGGGCTCTTGGAGCAGGGAAGCATGCCTGAAGTGTGATGGCTTCTCCTCTGCAGGGGAGCCTGTCCTGGATGTGTACTGAGCTCTGAAAAGATGCTCCATTTCCCAGTCCTCTCTACAGCACATCAGCCACTTCCTGCTGATGAATCTTTTAGAGTCTCTCTTCTTTTTGCACTTCACAGACAGGGACCTCAAGGGATGGGAGGCAAATGAGCAACAAAGTTTGTAGTTGGTTAGACTGCCTGCTGCTGTAGGAAAAAGTCACAATCAGTGCTTAACAGGGCTGAAAGCAGAAAGAGAACCAGTCACATCCCCCACACAGAGAACACCTCTGATTGCGCCTAAAACAGCAGGATGTGAAGGACAACATGGATGCTTGGGTGCTGGATGTTAGCATCCAAAGATCAGTCTTTAAGTAAGAACTGAAAGCACTTTCTCATCCCCTCAGCCTGCACTCTCACACAAGTGAAGCAATAAAACCCCACCAGCTGCAGAATCATTAGATAATTATCATGGAATGATTTGGGTTGGAAAGGACCAGAAGATAATCCAGTTCCAATCCCCTGCACGGGCAGACTCACCTCACGCTAGACTATGTTACTCCAAGCCCTGTCCAATCTGGCCATGAACACTGCCAGGGATGGGGCAGCCACAGCTTCTCCGGGCACCCTGTGCCAGTGCTTCAGCACCCTTCCAGGGAAGAGATTCTGCCTTATCTCCAACCTGAGCTTCCCCTGTTTCAGTCTGAACCCATCACCCCTTGTCCTATCACTCCTGCTCCTGATGAAGAGTTCCTCTCAGCATTCTTGTAGTCCCCTTCAGACACTGGAAGCTGCTCTGAGGTCTCCACGCAGCTTCTCTTCTCCAGGCTGAACAGCCCCAGTGTTCTCAGCCTGTCTTCATATGAGAGGTGCTCAGCCCCATTATCCTTGTGGCCCAACTCCGGACTTGCTCCAACAGCTCCATGTTCTTCTACAACAGCAAGTGGCCAGAGACACAGCAGCTTTGTGGTCAGGTAGGTGCCAGCAGCAGGCTGAGCACAGCCTCCTGCTCATGGACACCACTGCCCTGTTCCTGCAGGGCAAAGCAGCCACGTCTCCAGCTCCAGGCAGCATTGACAGCACATGGCTCTGCACAGCCTCATGGGACACATCCTTTGGAAACACTCATTCCTGCTCGGCAGCGTTGCATGAACCCCTCGGCACAGCCAGACCCACCGGCACGCCGGGAGCACCGGCCTGGCCTGGGAGACCCTAGCCAGGGAGGAACAACGGCTTCCCAGAGCACCCACCAGTCAAAAGGGATGATGAAAGCTGGGCTTAAAAGGGGAGCGAGATGTCAGGGCTTGGCCTTTTGCTTTCTGATAACATTCACATCAAAGAAAGCTCTCCAGAGCTTGTGGATTTTCTCTTTTTTCTTTATAATCTGGGATTGTAAGAAATAAAAGGTTTCCCTGTTTGTGCCAGAGGAGTAAAACTGAGCTTCCTTAGACTCTGCAGGGGAGGAGAGTTGGCGTTTTTCACATTTCTTCCCCCACCTGCTTGTGGCTTGTTCAGCTACATAAACATCCCTATGGAAGCGACAGGATGTATGTTTCAAGCAAAATGGACAAATCAACCCCTTGGTCTGTTCACAGTTTGTTCTCTCCAGCAGCCCCCAGTCACAGCCTGCTGCCTGGGCTCTAGAGCACAAAACCTCCCGGAGACCTGCCTTTCTGTCAGGCAGGGCTGGGTCCTCTCAGCCAGAACTGTCCTGACCCTTCTGTCCCTGCAGAAAAATTCTTCCAGTTACCTGGTTTGAGCCATTCTCCCCTTTTTGCAGCACAAGAAGAGACAAAGGCGGCGCCTCCGTTAAAAACACTTGTCTTTCCACTACGGAAACGTTGAGAAGTCTGCTCTTTCCCACACACCTCTTTAGGGGATGCCAAAGCAAAGAGCCCAGGAAGCAGGGTCTTGAACAGAGACACGCATTCTCCAACACGCACAGCAGCCATTTGAGCTATCGGAATTGCAACCAAACCCAGCGTAGATGAGGGCACACACGATGTATGTTTCTCGTCAGACAAAACCCCACAAACACCTGAGAGTTGTGGGCCTTTTCCAGGGAGTAAGGCAGGAAGGAAGGACATGGCGAGAGGAGGTGTGAAGCGTCACGCCAAGAGCTCCTGCTCTTCCTCCTTTTAATGGCAGGAGCAGGCACTGCTGGTGCCTCGGGGTGGCCACCACACTCTCTGTGACCACCTCAAGACTGAAGCCACCAGTGCCCTGTGGCTACCACAAACCAGTGGCAACCACCACACCTCTGTGGTCACCTCAGCCTAGCAACAGCCACCCATGTGTGGCAGGAACCTCAGTCCCCATGGCCACCTCCACCTCAGTGGCCACCAATACCTAGCAATGACCTGAGCCAGGCCACAGCCACCTCAACGCCAATGACCACTGTGTGTGGTGGTCCCCTCAACCCCCAGCACCCACCTAATCCCTGTGGTCACCTCAGCCCAGCTCCCTTACAGCCAGTGGCCACCGATGCCCAGCAATCACCTCAACCGGTGGCCACCGAAGCCCCTTTGGCCACCACTGCCTGACGGTCACCTCAGCCTGGTCACAGCCACCCCGCCGTGCGCAGCGCTCCCCTCGCCTCAGCAGCCATCTCCTCACCCCCGGGGGCCCCGCGGCCGCCACCGCCGCTCCCTCACGACGGCGGCGCCCGCCATTTCCCTCCCTTTCTCCCTCCCTACCGCCGTGAGGGGCCGCGCGGCCTCAGCACCGCCCCCCCGGGCTCCCCGGTACCTGCTGCCGGGCTGCCTCAGCGTCCCGGTAGTACTTGACGGCGACCAGCGCCGCCAGAGCGGCGAGAGCCAGCGCCAGGCGCGGAGGGGCCGCGCTGGGACCCGCCATGGCCGCGCCGCTCAGCGCCGCCGCCTCGCCGCCATGGCCGCCCGGCCGAGGGAGGCGTCAGGCGGGCAGCGCCCGGCGAGGAGGGGCCGCGGCTCGGGCAGGGGCCTGCGTCCGCCCCGCGGGGCCCCTTTCCCCGCCCCCGGCTCTTTGGGGACTTTTGGGCGTTTTGGAAAATACACTCTTTGGCCTTAAATTTACCGCTGCGGGGCTGCTGCAGCGGCTGCATCGCCCCCTCGTCAGCAACCCCATCGCTGTCAGTGGGTTTTGCTTTTAATTATCGATGGGAGAGGGCTGTGTCCTGCCCCTATGGATTAGCGAATTCATCTTTGGTCCTCAAATCAGCATTTCCCCCAAAACAGCCGTATCCTGCCTTCGTAGTTGGTGCCGGCTCGCAGCTGGATACCCTTCCCCGGTATCGGTGGTTTCACTTGCAGCGATTTCCCTGGGGTTAGCGCCAGAATTGCAGGTATGGTAGTCAGGGCCTGGGATGGATGTTGCTGCCATGGTGTGATGGTGCCTAAGGCCATGTCCGAGCCTCAGCCTCCTGCCACCACCTTGTGATCCCCAAGTTCTGAGCCATTGCTGCCATCACCCCACATTCTGAGCCATTTCTACTGTCCTTTACAACACCCCCACCTGAACTTTTCCACCCTCCCCATGTTCTCTGTGCCTTCCAGGTTCTTCCGCGTGGTTGTCTCATCGCCCCAAGCCGTGGCTTGGCCAGGAGATCCATGGTTAGTCATTTTAATCTCTTCTCTCAGCCCAGCCCCTGCTCCTCCTGCAATCCTGCTCTGTCACAGAAATCCCCTGATTGCTGTGGCAGATTTAGTACCATTTGCTGCTGCTGTAGGGCTAACAGCATCCAGTGTTTGATCTCTCTAAGGGTAGCAGGAAGCGTTAGCGGTTAATCCTTTGAAGCCTTTGCTGTTTCCTAAGCCTGCCTAATCATTTTTGTTTTAGGTTCAGAGAGCGTTCCGGTTGGAGATGAGAGGAGCATGACCAAGCCATTAAGCAAGCTGTGGCAGCTGCATCGAGCAAGGAGGACGAGGCTGCTAATATTAGGCAGACCAGGCTGGAGCACATGGAGATCTTGCCAGGAGGCCAGACCGGAGGGAACAGGACTTGGGCAGTGCAGGCAAGGCACAGCCTTCTTCTTGGGACTTGGGCACTGTCCCTTTCCCTGCCATAGACCCTCACACAGCTCATGGTGTTTCTCCTGCAGTCATGGTGCAACACAATGGACCAGACTGGGGAGCCCAGCAACAGCATAAACACCGGGTTATTTGTAACTCAGGCCAGTGTCGTTCATCTGCACTGCCAAGGGAGGAAGGAGAAGGTTCCTTCTGCCAGCTCCACTACAGAAGAAAATGTTCATGAAACTGCCACTGCTCTTTGCTCTCCACCTCCCCATCCATCAAAGAACTGGTGATTGGGCCATGGGGAGGAGATGGGAAGAACTGAATTAGCAGAGCATTGAAATAATGTCTGGGAGCAGAGATGGGTGGGAATGAGTTAAGCACTCAAAGCACTTTAAGCAGATGTGCTTTAAAACTTGCCGGACTCATAAGGTTGGGCAGCGAGGTGTGGAGAGCTGCTGCTTACCTCAAATAACCTAGCAAGTACCTTTAGAGCACAAAATGTAACAGGATGAGATAGCTTTGAAACAGGATAAATGTACTTGCGTGTCTGGAGTGAGAGCAAGAGGTGAGATGAGTTGTCCGAGCCTGCAGACACCTATATGAAGAAGGAGACCTGACAGAGTGGCTGGCAGAACCAAGATGATATCATTTAGACGAGAAGCAGAGGGGCTCATTTTACATCTGAATCATTTCCCGTGTCATCAGCAACCATATAAAGGTGACAAATGGATGAATTATTTGCTAGGAAAAAGAATGAAAGACACAAGGTGAAGTACTTCAGGGCATCTGCTGGGAACTAACGCTAGCCAGAAGAGAACACACTCACAGCTCCTGGCTCTACACTGCTGGTTCCTGAGATGATGGGTTACAGTGCTCACAAAGCATTTTAAATACCCAGACATCTGCCATGTGGCCCATTCAGGCACACCTGTATCAAAGGAAGTCCTCATGGTAGAGCAATAACCAAGGAAATGCACCCAGGGGGAAGAACTATCCCAGATTTCCCCTTTGCCAGCAGAGAAAGAGCCTGGCTGAAGATAGGAAAGATACTGAGAGATTCATAGCAGGGATGAAAAACTTGGACTGATCTTTTTTTGCAGTAGCGGGATGGGTTTTCTGTATGGAAAGTCCATGCAGTAACTCCACATTCCAGAGCAGAGGAACTGTTTAAATTGATGGCCCTATTCCCCTAGCCTGAAACCACAGCCCCTTTGAATGTCAGAGCCATCATGGTGTAATGGAAGATGGCATTAAAATCTGAGCTCTGTGCACAAACTGAGAAAGCACCTGGAAACAGATCTCCCCTTTCCCCCCTGAGAAAGCAAATCCCAATCAGACTGAGACTGAGCCAAACCCAAACCAGGATTACCTCTGGAAAAAGGATGGAAAAAGGAGTATTCAAGTCTGTTTTCACATGGGCTTTTTGAAGGGAACAAGAAAATGAGAGGTGTGTTTACTGCAGAACAGGAGCTTGAATCCTGCTCCGGAATGCACTGTGCCAAGCTTCACAGCCATGGGAAACATGCAGTTCATCCTGGGAAAGAATGGCCGGCAAAGGCTGCAGAGCGAAATGCAGTTTGATTGAGACATTTCAAAGTAGACCATTAAGTTGAGGAGCAAGAGCCAGTGTCTTCCTAATTCCCATGGGCTTGGATTTCTAACTCCCCTTTGGCCTTTCCTATTCCAGTTGGAAGCAATCCAATCTGGTGGGTCACTTCCAGTTCTGACACTCGCCAACTGTCACTAAACAAAAGCAATTACAATGCAGGGGTGGTTTATTGAGAGGATTCCTAATTACAGCACAGTACCTGGTTGAGGCTCCCCAGGGAATGAAGCCAAAGACCCAAACATGATCAGGAGTAACTGCTGACACTTTGAAACTGCTGCCACTGGGAGCCAGCACTCAGGGCATCACATGTGAAACAATCAGATAAATAGAGCAGATCAAAATGTATGTGGAAAAATCCCATGGCTGCCAGGCGTTTGAATTCAATAACCAATTGCACTGAAAGCCTTCCAAGGGAATTGAATAACGCTGTAAAAATGAAGTGTGGCTTACAAAGAGATGCATTTCTTTTCTGCATGGTTTTGTCTTCCCTCCTTGTATGGGTGGTGACAACAGCTAAGCCGTTCTACAAGCCATAGGAGCTTTCATCTCTATGACTGATGCAACTTTCTCATTAGAACTTCATTTACAAGAAATTCCTTCTGACACAAATAAGGCCACATGTTCTGATGCTGAAAATTAACATGAGAATCACTGCTTCCGAATGTGAATGTAACAGGGGAAATCATTTAGGCCCGTCGCATTTCCTGGTAAGGTAACTTCGAAGGAGAAAAACCCCCACTGTAAATCAACAGCAGAATTCCCACTGATGTCCCACATGCCTGAGACTGAAAGGCAGGAAAGCATCTCAGACACACACATCTTCCCAGGTCCTTCCCATTAGACATTTAAAACCAAACCTCTGGTTCAACGTAACACCCCATTTCTTTATCTACTCCAAGTCTGAAGACAAAGATGTTCATCATCCATCTGGATGCAGACATCCCACCACCCCCCGAGCAGGAAGGACACAAGGTAGGTGGAAGATGAGAGAGGACACCCCAGAACCTGCTTCTACACACAAAGCTCCAAGAGCTGAGGGCTCTGCTTGAGCAAGAGCATCCAGCCAAGGCTCGAGTGTGCAGAGGAGCAAGGCAAGAGCATGAGCTTTTCAACACACCAGTGGGGGAAACATCCCCATTACCTGTCCTATGCGTTGTCATAGGACAGAAAAATCCCAGTTGTGGATCAGCACCAGTCCTTGGAACAAAGCTGATCCTTGGGATGAAGCTTTATTCCTGCTAAACACATGCATGCTTAACTTGGTGCCTGTGATTAATCCACTGGCCTCAGGGCTTTAACTGTGGGTATCTGTGAACGCAGGCAGAAATAATTGCAGGATTGTGGTGTGGGAGAGCAGCAATTTCCAAGCTGGCTGTTTGCAACAAAAAGCTGTAGCTGTGGCTGGTGCTAAGCTCCATACAAATGTCATGGTGAACAAATGTATCAGTAAGATTTACATCACCAGGCAGCTAAACCCCCTCCCTATTGGTGATGCAGGCACTGAGGTGCAGGAAGCAGCAGCTCTCCTCCAGCAGTGTGTGGATGTAACTTTACAAACACCCTTCTTCCTCACTTGTGTGGAAGAGAAAACAAGAGCAGAGTTTCAATGTAATACCAAGGATCTATTTCTAAAGGAAACTAGAACCATGCTATTTATTTTTGGGATTTACATTTTGCCAGGCAAAGAGCTTTGAGTTACTCCAAGTGCAGGATGTTTTTATTTATGGAATTCCTTTAATCCATTATAAAACCCCTCTGAGCTAAACCAGCTTCCTGGTATCCAAACCTCTCTGATAACTCACTCCCAAGACATTTATTTACCAAAACCCATTCCTCTAGGCCAAGTGTACCAGCCAGCATCTTTATCCCTGGGATAATGCTAAGTCCCCATCCGACAACTGTATTCCTCTTGGGGAATTACACAGGCATGAATTGCGAGACACATCTTTTGTTTTCCCAGCTTGCTCTAAGCAGCTTTATCTTCCCAAGTTGCCGGATGAAGCAGTTTTCAAGTGAAGGAACAAAGCCTTTCACCAAGGGCCACGCAGCTTTGCAGTGACCAGAGGAACGGCTGCTGGGAGGGAGGATGCAGATTCCAGATCCCAGATCCAGCCCTTGTTGCAAGAAGTGTGAAGCAGGTACTCACGGCTGGAGCAGGAGCTGTGCACTCCTGCACACTCGTCCTGCTTGTAGGACATGCGGGCTGAACGCTGGCTCAGGGCCTGAGGCATGGAACAACCTGGCTTCGGGCTTTTTCCTTTCCTTTCCTTGTGTTACTTCATTCCAGAAACAACGCACACGGAAGCGCAAACTTGGCTGGGGATTATTTATTTGTGCTAGAAAAATGAGACATTTAGTAGAGCTTCTGCTAACCCCTGTCAGATGGGGAAGAAGCAATTTAAGAGAGCTGGTACAGATGGGAATTGCTGTCCACACACACTGGCTACAGTACTCTGGAAATCAACATCTATTATGAAATACTCTTGAAATCAAGCAGTATTGTCACCTAGTTATTCCAAGCATGATGTAGCAGGTCTCTGGCAGATGGCTTTACAGAGGATCAACCCAAACATGCTTTTATGTTACAAGACTTTATTCTGTTTCACAGATTTGACTATTACAGCAGTGAAATTATTACAAGTGACTCATAACATTTAGTTCCAAATAAAAGTAGAAAAACACAAAACCGATGAAGGGAAGTGAGATGAGATGTCATGGATGGGAAATGTGTTTTAAGAGCACAGAAAAAGTATACAAAAATACGTTAGAATCAAGAACTCTGCACACAGGTTTTCATTTAGTTACAGCTTTGACACCACAGAATCACAGGATGGGTGAGGTTGGCAGGAGCCTCGGGAGCATCTGGTTCAACCCCCTGCTCAAGCATGGCCACCCAGAGCCCCCTAGGCAACCTGTGCAGTGCTCAGTCACTGGCACAGTACAAGAAGCATTTCCTGATGTTCAGGACTCTCCTGTGTTTCAGTTTGTGCTGGTCCTGTCACTGGGCACCACTGGGAAGAGCCTGGCTCCATCCTCTTTGCACCCTCCCTTCTAAATGTATGTATATATAAAAGATTTCCCCTGAGCCTTCTGCAGGGTAAACTGTCTCCACTCTCAGCTTCTTGTAGGAGAGATGTTCCAGTCCCTTAATGATCTTTGTGGCCCTTTGCTGTACTCCATGCACTATGTCCATTCTCTCTTTTACTGAGGAACCCAGAACTGGACACAGCACTCCAGCTGCGGCCTCACCAGTGCTGAGTAGAGAAGGATCACCTCCCTTGCCCTGCTGGCGATGCGCTGGGGCTAATGCAGCCCAGGATACCACTGGCCTTCTTTGCAGTAAGGGCCCATTGCTGGCTCATGGTCAGCCTGGTGTCCACAGGACCCCAGGGTCCTTTTCTGCCAAGATGCTTTCTAGAACATGTTGGAGCATAGGCTTGTTCCTTCCCAGGTACAGGACTTTGCACTTCTGCTTACTGAACTTCATGAGGTTCTTACCAGCCCATTTCTCCAGCCCGTTGAGGTCCCTCTGGATGGCAGCATGACCTTCTGGTCTATCAGCCACCCTTCCTAGTTTTGTGTCATCATCAAACTTGCTGAGGGTACACTGCCTCATTATCCAGATCGTTAATGAAGATGTTAACCAGGACTGGACCAGTATTGATCCCTGGGATACTCTGCTAGTTACTGGCCTCTAATAGACGTTGTGCCACTGATCACCACCTCTATGCCCAACCATCAGCCAGTTTTCAATCCACCTCACTGGCTGCTCAGCCTATAGATCAACAGCTTGTCTTATGATGATCTCCTTTGACAGTCCAGGAAGACTCTATCGGCTGCTCTCTCCTCATCTACCAGGCCGGTCATTTCAGCATAGAAGTTTAGCAAGTTGGTTAAGCCTGACTCCCCTTGGTGAAGCCCTCCTGGCTACTCCTGAGGAATTGTTTGTTGCTCTCGGAAATGGTTTCCAGGATAGCGTCGCCTTCCCAGGGACTGAAGTGAGCCTCATGAGCATATGGCTCTCTGGGTCCTCCTCCTTGCCCTTCTTGATGACAGGAGGAACATTTGCTTTACTTCAGTCTTTGGGCACTTCTCCCAGTTGCCATGGTCAATCAAAGATTATTGAGACAGTGACATCTGACAGCTCTCTTAGCACTTGTGGGTGCATCCCTTCAAGGCCCATGGACTTACGTATGTCCAGTCGGCTTAAGTATTCCATGATCTGATCCTCTTCCACCAAAGGTACATCTTTGCTCCAGCCTTTTCCCCTGATCTATGGAACCTGTGATTCCTGATGATCAGTCTTGCTAGTAAAGACTGAGACAAAGGTGACATTCGGTATTTCAACCATTTCCATGTCCTATGTAATCAGGTTTCCTGTCTTGCTGAGCAGTGGGCTCTTCCTGGTCAGGTGGCCTATAGCAGATGCCCATTATAATGTCACTTTTACCTGTCTTCTCTTTAATCCTAACCCATAAGCTCACAGTCAACTCCTCATCTATCCCTAGGCAGAGCTCCATGTGCTCCGCCTGCTCTCTCACATAAAGGGCATCTCCCCTTCCTAGTGCTCCTGTCCTGTCCTTCCTAAGTGCCTAGGAAGCACGGTATATTGGCAACTCTTCATTAGAAAGGTGATCAATTCATGAGTATATAAAAGGCAAAAATGAAACTGAGAAACGAAAGGAGGATGTGTGTGTGTGAAGTCTATTTTATGGCGAACTTCCAGTCCTTTGGCCACTACAAAGCAAAGTCAGTGGATTTCATATAAATTCTCTGTATAAAGGAATGTCTATGAACTGTGTACAATATGGCCCAGAATAAACATCTCAGTATCAGGCTAATAGAGCTCCTCACAGAGGAAAAGAAGGTGCTTACATCATGGTTTCATCTTCCCCATACAATACTGTCCGGAATTGGACTATGCCCCAAAATACCATTTCAGGAACAATGCAAATTCCTTTAATGGAAAGGAAAAGCCGTAACACGCTGAGGCTGCAGCAGCAGGACCTGGGCAGTGGCCTCACTGCTGCACACTTGCTTTAAAGTTCGTGTGGTTGACTGGCAGGGGGTGAGCCTCTGTGTTGAACACCCAGTCATCCAGAGACAGCACGTCATCTTCACAGAACAGAAGATAGAGGTACCTGGAGCCGGGAGGGAGATGGAAGGAAACACCAGTGGGACTCCAGGCACAGACAAGCAAGACTGTGATGGGGGCTGCCACTGGCCTCAGCTGCCACAGTTTATGGTGATGCATTCCCCCATTCCCTGCCTCACTCTCCTGCTTGAAGCTACCAGCCCTGGTGCAAAGGTGGCACAACGGGAAGGCCATCTGTGATCAGCAACAATGTCAGCTCATGCTACCTGCAAAAGGCAGCTCTGCACCAAGGGGCAGCAAATTCAGGCCATAGTCACGTCTCCTCTGTCTATAGGGCATCAACCTGGCGGAGGAGACAGGCTGTCTCTTAGCTAAATGCAAGGGAGCTCAGCAGTCAGAGCCTCCCACTTAGAGCAGCTCTAAATCACAGGAAGAGTCCTTTCAATCCTGCACACAAGCAAAAACTTCAAGAGTGCCAATGATAGCAGTAGTTCTACAGGAGGAAACTACCAAAGCTTTGCAGCACTCACTGCCTTGCCCAGTCTTCCCTACAGACAATAAGACTTCCCCCTTATTATTAGAGACTAATTGGGCAGACAAGAGTGTTGATGCTGCAGGAATTACGCTACTCTGAAAGGCCTCTGTGACACTGGACTTACTTCAGAGTCTCTGCGAGGAAAAAACTCTGCTGCATGTTGTCATGGGTTGGGGTTGTGGTATAAACATCTCGGATGCCAGAGAAACCAGCTTCTACTCTACAGTGTTTTTCCAGGGCCTGAGAAAGGAAAAGAAACCTCAGTAACATAACACACAATAGCAAGGAGTTAACTCATTAATCATCATCAGTTCCATTACAAGTCAGCTTTACAAATCAAATTCCAGGATTACAGTAGGCTCTGTCTCTCACTAAGAGTGTAGTGATTACTCCAGACTCCGGGAATAAAGCTGGTTCTAATGAAATAGCAAGAGAAACATAAACCACCTAAGTTAGTTGATTGATTGACCTTGATGTTACAGAAATAGCACAACCAGATCTCAAGTGGTAACTCACTGCTTGTGGAGGCTCTTTTCCAGGGAGTAGACAAATGACAGTTGTGCCACTGAAATGCAGCTCCTGCTAGCATGTGGGCAGGGGCTAACAGGCTATTGCATGAGCTAGAAAGAGGTGAGGGAATTTCAGGCTGGGAGGTCTTTGTGGAAAGAAGACAAGACCCAGGGCAAAGGCAGGTTTCCTGCTTTTCCCTGGCCCATTAGGAACCCATGGTTCTGAGCAGCCTAGATACTGCAGATAGAACATTGACTCCTTTATGCAGAGGGCTGTTACATTAATAGCAGGTTTTGCTGTCTGCAGCACTCCTCTCCATAAACCTCCACTGTTCCAATTGACTGTTTTTAGTGCAGCCCAAAAGGGAGAAGAAAACACTCACAATGATCAACAGACACCACACTACATCGAGCCGTTTTGTGCATTCCTGCCCCATGGCTAATGTGTCTTAGTGTCCAACACGACGGAGAGTCTGCTCTTTTCTCTCCAAAGGAAAGAGCTGTGTAAGAATCCAGCAGCCTGGAAGCATTATTCCAACCATACCTTCACAACCTCCCAGCCCCACTGCCTATACTTGGGATCGTGTGTCAGCCGCCACATGTACATGTAGCTTTCCACCACCTCTGGCCGCAGGATGTAGTAGCGCTCGCTGAGTCTGGTTGCCATGGCTTCAGTTCCAGCATCAAAGCGAAAGGCTTCGGGGCCCAGTTTGGTATCTAGACAAAAATTACACACATGCAGTAATCATTCTGAGAAGGAAACAGACGGTCCACGTGCCTTTATACTGCTCAGGCTGCCAACGTGTACTTGCGTGAGCAGAGCAGTCGTGCTTGTCTATCAGATCAACCTCACGCTGATGTCAAAACAGGGGCAGCTCCAGAGAGTGCACAAGCTGTGCCCACTGCCACTCGAGGCATTCCTCATGCTGTGGTATGGGGGTACTGTCTAGGTGAGGATGAAGTGTTTCTGAGGGTGGAAAAACCCCCAACCTTGGACCAGATTTGAGCATACAGAGGGCAGGCACAAATCTACCCCATGTCCTGGCACTTTTGCTGGGCTGATATTTGCTCCTAGGAATTGCCTCACAATTATCTGCCCACCAGACTGAGCTGTTCTGCCTGCACTGCAGCAAGAAGCCTGTAAAAAGTGGTACCTGAGACCTGCAGTCACTTCTGCCTTTCCCGTGGTCTACAAGCAGCCTCTTTGAGAAGGAAGACACCAGGATGATGGGGAAGGCTTCACCGATTTCCCTGGGATCTTGTAAATAACACATTCAGAGTACCTGGGTCTTTTGGAGTTTCCCTTACATGAGAACCTCAGTCTCTTGCAATCACTGGCTAGCACTGTGATCCCTACTTCCAACACCAACCCTCTCCCTGTTCAAAACCCAGGGAAACTGAGCATAGAGGTTGATTGTGAGGGTGGTGAGACCCAGGAACAGGCTAAGAAGTCGTAAACGCTCCATTTCTGGCAGTGTTCAAGGCCAGGCTGGAGGGAGCCTTGGGTGACATGGTCTAGTGTGAGGCATCCCTTCCCATAGCTGGGGGCTGGAACTTGATGATCATAAGATCCTTTCTAATCCAAACCAGTCTGTGATTCTATGACTGTGATCATGCCACAAGGTTTCTCTTGCTGTTCCCACGTGTCTACCACAAGGCCATGTTTCAGGGAGTCATTTTCTTTCTCCAGCTATGTTGCACACCTTCCCCGGGGCACGGGGATCTAACAGTGCTGGGCCACCTGCTGAGAGCCAGGGTGACATGCACAGACATTCTCTGTAAATCAATGAGCTTGCTGAAGTGACAGCACTGTCACCAGTGCGGGCAGGTTGCTCCTGTCCTTTCTATGCTGATGGGTATTGCTGAAGGTGAAAATTGGCTCCAGGCACTCACAACCAGAGGGTTATTAGTTTGGGTGGCTTGGTTTAGTTCTGGAAGCGCTGGGGGAAAAAAGAGTGTTATTTGTGAACATTTCAGGTTAGCTTTAAGTTTATTGGGCAAACGTGCTGGACAGTGGCTGCCAGTATGGGCTTGCTGATGTGGTGAAGGTGTGAAACAGCCTTTGGGAACAGTTTGGGTAGACAGACCTGTGCTTGACAAGGTCCCAAAAGCAGACTGCTGCTTCGCTGCCTGCAGGCTCAGAAGGGCTACAGAGATGCCTGCAAAGGAAGGAGTGGTGTCCAAAGCAAGCCCCTCTTGCTGAAAGCCCTGCAGGCAGAGAATAACCCAGACCCTCATTCATCACGTCACTGCTCACCCAAAGTCCTCACTGATCAGCACACTGGGTGGTGAAACTAATTTTCCAGTCCTTGGGAAACAGCAAGATTTAGCCAGCCCCTGTTCAACAGCAGGAGAGACTTCACTGGTTTTGTTCCTACCAGCAGCTGCAGGTCTCCCACACTGCTGCTGCGCTTCTCAGCTGCTCTGCTCCATCGAGTGGGATGCTTTGCAATTAATCTGTTAATCTCCCCTTTTTGTCTGCAAAGGGATGTGAAAAGATAGACTCAAACTGCAGTCTAGCTGGGAGAAGGCCAGTTCTGTGACTCGGAGGTGGGACTAAGCTGTGGGTTAATTTCCCAGCTCTGCCGCAGGAGCTCCCATCTGCCTGTCCCTCTGCTCCAGCTGCAAACCAGATTGCTTTCTCTTCTAGATAGCCCAGAAGAGACAAGTGAAAATCACACACAGGGGTGCGAACCTCTGCCACGCAAAAGCTGAGCCTCCTAAGGCTGTAGGTGACCCCTCACTAACACTTTCTAGGCAGCCCACAGATTTACCTGAGCGTGCATAAGACTCATGACATGTGCTTGTTATTTCTGCAGCGAGACCCATGTAATGTTGCTTCCTCTCTTCTGCAGCGTGTTCAGCTCCAAGGGCTATCATGCCCCCAGAGAAACAAGCCAGGTGGCCCATTTTGTGATCCAAGACACCACCCCTCCATTCAGCGATGTAGGTCAATCCTCCAGCTGACTTTTTGACCAAATGCTTTTCTATTGCCTGAAGGGATGAAAACCAGGATTTTGGGTTACATAGCGGACAGTAAGAGGAAGTCGCTTACTAAGTATTTACTTAGTGGAAAGGAGTGGAGTAAATACCATAGAAACCCAAAGATATAGGATATTGCTGCCTGAAACATTCTGATGACCAATGCCCCCCTCCCCCAAATAGAGCAGCAATTTGCTCCTTACCTCCAGTGCGTCATCATACATCTTTTTAGCTTCAGAGTCTTTTTTGTCCGACATCAGCCAAGATTTGATGAGATATTCATAAAAGCTGTCCCCCAGCCCCCCAATGGAGACGTGATCTGTAGTGGGAAAGCCAGAAGAGAACTTCAGCTTCAGGATATACAATGAGCAGCTGCTTTACAAAGAACAACCAAGCATGGCTTGTTTAATGCCCTTGTTCTCTCCTTCTTCTTTCCAGTTTCCTGGGGAGAGCTTGCAGCATTTCTTTTTCAAAAAGCAAGAAAGGTGGAAAGTGCAATCAGAAGAAAAATGCTCTGTCATTTTACAAAGCATTAGTATCCCTTACCAAAACTACTCAGAGGTTTTGCTTTGCAACTTATTTATACTGCAACTTGAAGATGCTTCCTATTCATGAAGCAATCATCATAAATCCCAGCCTCATAAACCAAACGCAATGGCAGGTATTGATAGATCTCTACTTATATGAAGCCACTGGGTGCTGCCTCCCTGCCTCAGGAAAGGGAAAAAGCAGGTTGGCTCACACAGAGCTGCCAGCAAGGGGCTGCTGTAGGGACCTCTCTATCATGCCATTTGTATTCCTGGCTCATGGTGGGACTTTGTGCCCTGGGGAAGGCTGGGCCTGTTGGCGTATTAAAATGATAAAGTCAGGTCCAAGGATGTGCACTGAATATTTCCTTCTGTAGAGATTTTCAAGGCAATTGGCTCCGAGCACACAGAGCTGTGACCTTACAGGAGGATGCTGAAGAATTGCACTGTGAAATGGGCATGGCAGCGGCAGGATTCGGCCTGGGTGAAACGCTGGCTGCTGTGTATCTTTAAACTGTACCACAGGGGAAAGGCAGCATCCACTCTTTCAAGCAGCCAAGTTTGCCCCTTTTGAGAAGAGCAAGACAAATTACCCACCCCGGACTGAACCATCCCTGCTAAGGAACAGTGTCCACCTCTTGGTGTGCATCCTCATTGCCAATGAAGCGGATGCAGCTGGGTGTGCAGTTAGCTGGTCAGATTTGTATTTTCCCTATCTCTGTACATTTATAACATCCCGAGACTTATTCTAAATGCTAAATCCTACCAAAGGAAGAGATCAACAGCCATGACATCCTGACCTGAAGAGCAAATATTGCTGATACAGCGTGTCCAACGATCCAGGAATAATCCAAAGCAAAACAACAAAATTAGACGCATGAATTCAACCAGAGGACAGACTGTTTGCAAACACGGGCTGCACAGCCTGCCTTTACAGAGCAGCTCTGTGATCCTGAGCGTGTCATTCATAAAAGCACCAAAGCAGGAGCTCTGGTACATAATTGTTTTCCATATGGCATCAGCTTTGCCAGCATTTGCCTCCAAGGCACTGCATAATCACATTCTTGATTTCATCAGGGGACTGTGCTTTAGTTCTCTCCAGGTAAGGACTGCACTCGGGAGAGGCGCAGCACTGCCTCACTGGAAGATGTGCTCATTCAGGCAGGTCAAAGATACACCTTTTAAGAAAATCACAGCAATTCCAAGAAAAACGGCTTCCTGCAAAGAGCTTTAATGACAAGAGAGAAAATGAGAGCCTGGCACCTACAGGGGACATCTCTGTGACAGGCTGCAGCTGCCTCCCCGCTTTGGTCCTAATCTCTTTCTCACCACTGGACATGCAGAAGAGGCTGATTCAGACCATAAGGCTGTATTATGAACCACTGCTGCGAAGAGCCTGCCCCATGAGCTGCTCTCATGATACGGAGCTCTAGAAGAGCTCTCAGCACCCATGAACAGGCAGAACTAATGCTGTGCCTGGTAAAATGTGCAGTGTGGCTGCCAGCTGGGAATAACCCTTGGCAAATGGCACCTCAGGGTGTGGGAGATTTGCTTTCCAAGTGGAACATACTGCAGCACCTCTGCAGAGACCAGCGCAAGGAGCAGCTAAACTGCTCACAAAGAGACTGGATAGCTGAACATCAATGAATGGGACAAACACAGAAGCCTATTTTCTTTCCTCATGGCACCAACAGACAGCTCTGGTTTAATGGGACAACTACAGCCATTCAGATGCTTTGTTGGGACACCTTTCAAGCCAAGCCCTGTCAATTGGCATTAGAGGTACTGCTGTGACAGTGAAAGGCCAGAGCTTGCTCAGGGTTAGAGCTCACACTCTGCCTCATGCAACTGCCTGTCAGCTACAATCAGAGCCATTAGCACAGTAAGTTAGAAAGGGCTGGAGCAGAGCAAACAGAGCAAGAGACACGGGAACACTAGGTAATGCAACGACTCAAAGAAAACTGCTTAAATGAGATAAACATAACCCAGTGACAGGGTAAAAACAGCTTCTGCAAAAAACACGGACTTTTCTTTCCTTTGACAGCAACAGCAAATCCAGCAACCAAACCAAGCGACTCCCCAACACAGAGGTCAGAGGTGTGGGGCACAGCAGCAGAAGTAGCCTTTCATGTGCCTACCAGAAGGCAAGCTTCTGCCCTTTGGTGGCACAAAAAGAGAGGTGCAGTCTCTTTTCTGGTTAAGGAAGGGGCTGTGTGTGTCGAGCAGGGAAGTGAACAACCTCCCCCTGGTTACACCGCTTCTACCATTTCCTTGCTCTTTTCAAGTCCTTTCCTAGTTATTGCTTCTCTTTCATATCAGAGCAGCATCTATTCAATGCCCATGTCTTCACTGCTGGCCAGTGCTGGGTTCCCAACAAGAGAGAATACATACTTGTCGTACCCTTGTACCAAACTGCACCACACAGAGGTACCACGGTAAGAGGTACATGGA
Source organism: Psittacus erithacus (assembly GCA_009867235.2). NCBI lineage: Eukaryota > Metazoa > Chordata > Aves > Psittaciformes > Psittacidae > Psittacus > Psittacus erithacus. The sequence continues at coordinate 54,913 of WYDI02023816.1, read as the reverse complement.
TGCATACAGGAGGATGCATCCCTAGATTCTCCATACGTGAGACTCCATAAGCCCTCTGCCTCTCCTGCTGGTTCCTGACTTGCTGCAGCACACTTGGGAAGGAAATCTTACTGTGCTTTTGCTCACAGCCTTCACATGCAACTCCCAAGCAGGCCTGTGGGCTATGTGATGCCTGGAGGATGAGGTCTTAAAGAGATGTGCTGCTTTCTAATATCTGTGTGATGAACCATGTACCATTATCCTCCCCCATGCAAGAGAGGCCCTAATTCTTTCTGGAGGTGAGACACTCAGGTGGAAACAAGCCTGATGGAATAAGTGTACTATTACTATATTGTATCTTACAAATGGGGTTGTGTTATCTAATCACATGTATAACAGGCTGCCTGACAAGACATTTTCTTGGCGTGCTGCTCTGACAGTTACTATTGCTTCCTAAAGAGCAATGGAAAGACTGAAATGCTCCCAGCAGGACTCAGTGATACCTACGCTGCACCCAGTTCCCTGTTACTGGGCTGAGGAAGTTGGGATAAAGGCCCTGTGGCTTCTCAACTCTGTTCAGGACCTTGCGGATGTTCATCACCTAGGAGAGAGAAGAGACAAGAGCTCTGTTACTTCTCTGCTGAAGAAGCCAACGGTCCTGCAGTGTCACTGAGAGCTCTGCAGCTCCTCGCTGCTGGGCTCCGCTGAACAAGCACAGCAGCCTGTGAGTCCTCACACAGGCAGAGCCCTGTGACAAGGCTCTGCAATGGAGAAGCAGCTCTGGCTCCTCAGCATAAGCTTTGTCCAGCTCTGTGGGGCTTTAGAAATGACTCTACAAACCCTGCAAGGCCCAGCTCAGCCGGCAGTGGGAACAGCTCACTAACAGTGCTGCACAAGCACAAGGAGGATTTGGGATCTGGGTGGAAAGGTACCTGATATTTTTTGTGATCCAAAGGCAAGGAGTGGCAGGGATGAGTGACTCAGGACTTGAATTCACCACGTGGTCTCTTAACATGATAAATTTGGGCTTCTAATTTCAACAACAGACAGCTTCTTGAATATGCTAGAGCAGCTCTAAAACCTCCCTTGGCTTCACCCCCATTAACTCCAATAGGCCTTTCCCATAAGGGACAAAGTTAAATGGCATGCAGCATAAATATTCTATTCTAACCTACAGAGCAGCTAATACACTCTAAACCTTTTATCAAATTAGAGAATGTGTACACCAAAAGCTGGCTGCAGACTTAAGTTGGTGCTTCCAAGTAAGTCCTCGTGCTGCAGAGTATTCACTGGGGTTCAGCAGCGTGGCATATTAATGGCATGTTTGAATAAAAGACAGATGGACTTTACTCCTGCTGAAATCACACCAGTCCCAAGCTGCAAGTTAATGAGTTAATCTGCTCCTCTCAAGCAGCTTCCCAGGGGAAGGGCTGATGGAGCCCACACCATCCTCTGTGTTCTCTCGGAAGCTGTCAGCGTGAAGGCGATGGCATGTCCTGTGGCACACATCAGGCACACTCTGCTCAGCAGGGCCCAGTAGCAAGGTCCTGCCCTTACCCCTCCCTGGGCTTATGAGGTTGGGGACTAAGGCTTGACTCTAGCTCAAAATGCTGCAGTTTGGCTCTAGAACATGGATCCAATTCTAGTTTTTAACAGAGCATCTTCTCGCCCTTGTGACTGCAGTGCTCATCTTCTTCCCCCACCCTTCATTGCCTTTGCACACGTTTTCTTTCCATACCACTGTTTCCTTTACTGGTCTTTCCTCAGCTCGCCCCTTCCTCTGAGCAGCCATTATCACTGTCCTCTGGAATCTTCAGCCTGTCTCCTGTATTTCAAATCACCAGTCTTTTTTCCTCTCCCATACAGAGTTCCCTTGGTTTCTAGCTTTCCCTCACCCTCTGCTTTCCTCTCCTGCTCACCCCTCTGTGACATTCCCTTCCTGCTTTCCATACACCCCATCCTATTCTCCATTTTGGCCTCCTAGCTTCTTCCTTCTCTTTCTTCCTGTCTCTTCTTCACATTCTCTCCTTGTTTCACAGCTGACAGATCTGCACTGGGCATTTCCTAGGAAAGCCACAGTTTGAGCCTTCCATTGACATTCCTAGAACCACTGCCTGTTTCCACCCCATGCTGGACAGGCCCCATTTCCTTTGGGCTCATGGGAGCATTTGGATTCGAACTGGAACAGTCTGTCTCCCTCAAAGCTGGCTCCTCAGGGACGTGCGGCACAAGTCAATGGCTTGCTGGTATCCAGCAGCATAGTTATTAAGTCGCTCCCACATGCACTACAAGATCACTTGTGGAAAAGAAAGCTCAAGGTAATGTATAATATTAATAGATTTTCAGTTACAAGTTCCACAAAAGGAATCCAATATGTCAACTGTCAGGCCTTGTCTACACAAGAAACCTCAGCAGAACTCTTGCTGGCTGGAGCATGCATTTAATGCCTATTTAGAGTGAAGAGGTCTGCAAGTACAAGGCATTACTATTAGGATAGCAGAATTAACAATTATCCTCACAGTCTCTCTCATCTGTTCATCCAACAGATGGTTTCATTTGGGCTGTGTCCTTGTCTGAGTGAGTTTTTGCTACAACTTCACACAACAGACACAGGAAAAGACATCTCTGTCTCCCCAGGGGCTGCAAGTGATGGAAAGGCAGGCGAAGGGGCTACAGCAAATGGAAACAGCCAAAGGAAGCACTGGGGCAGCTGCCTTCCAAGGGCTGTTGGTGCGGCAGGATCTCCAACAGGAGCTCACTGGCTCCTTCTCAGAGATGCTCTGAGGCCTGCAGACAGGTTTCTGAGCCCGTGTCCCACTCTGGAAGCTTTCTCCTCTGGGGAGCTCTACCGGTATTGGGGAGAAGGACCACACCGCTGTCATGTCATCTGCTGCAGGCAGACCACGGTGCTGCTCTGCTCCAGCACGGACCCCAGCACTGTAAAGAGCCCCATTCACTAAAGAGCAGGTTGGGAAGTACTTGCCTTTTCTGCAAACACGGGGTTGCCAGAGAGCTCCGAGAGGTGCAGGAATTCCAAGTGCAAGGTACCGAATTCTGCCAAGATGCTGCTTCCAGCAGATGCCCAGCCCCAGCTCCAACTCATGCCACTGCAGCGAGAGCAAACAGAACCTTCGCTGCCAGGAGAACCAGCCTGAGGTCCCCCCAGCACAGACCCTGCCTTTGCCATGTGCCCGCAGCATGTACCACATCCCAGCAGGGGCTATGGGAAGGACATACACACATTTTTAGGACTCGGAAGTGAAGCGGTTTGATTTTCACATCTCTGCAGCTGACACTGAGGAGGGAACAGGTTTCCAGTGCTGGGGAGGGTAGCACTAGATGGCGCCTGAAAAGTGTCTGGAAAAGGGTTTCTGCTGTTTACAGGAGGCCAAAACTAATGGTCTTTCTGAGGGGGGAAAATAAAGCCTCCCCTCCATGTGATCTATGGAAAACCATTTCAGGTCCAGAGCTGTTTGTTTTGCCTCCAGACAAAAAAAAGCCATTAGATCAGCAATATGTTCCCACTGCTTCCAATTGCTCAGTCACTGCCAAACGTCAGCCTTCCTGTGAAATGTCAGGAGGCTGCAGCACCAGCTTTTCATTTGAAAACACAGTATGCAGCTGAAACGGGTACCCAGGAACATCGAGTGCCTATGGCACAAACCTCCCCGTGCAGCCTTCAGCCTGCCCAGGCTGATGCTGGTTTTAATACCACACTGGCCACAACCTGGCAGGCGGTGGGGGTGTGAAACCATCCCACCATGTTCTATCTAAAGGAGTCAATTACTTTTCCTTTATTTACTGCCCTGAAGGGACACTCTAACAAACACCATCTCACAAACAGAAGCTGCCTTCTGAGCTGGGTCAGACAGGCAGGACCTGGAAGCTGCTGAACGGGGTTGTATCATCTTCTTCTCTCACAGAGATCCAAAGCCAAAGCAAGAGAGAGACCAGGAGAGGATGATGAATAAAAATCTGGAGGTGTAGAGGGTTTAAGGGAAGGAAAGCAGGGATCATGGACGCAGAATGGGAGGCATCAGGAGAGCAATCACAGTGCAGCTATAGATAGGCAGGGAGCACAGAGCAGCAGCTTGGGAAGACAATGCACTCCAGGACCTGGCAGCCAGCGTGGCAGTTGGAGCAGCAGGATGGAAAACAAGCCTGTGTGAGATGATACAGTGCCTGTGTGAAAACAGGAGGCCACAGGGAAGCACATCAGCGGAAAGGGGACACAAGAGGAAAAGGTGGAGTGAAGTGATAGGGAGAGATAAAGGCAGTTAGCCATGGGAAGAGCTGGGGGGTTGGGGTACTTGGGGCCTCAAAACCGTGTAGGAATTGACTTCATGCCAGCTTCTGTTTGTTTCAAATATCGGGATGTCGTTCTTAACACCCCCCAGACACACACCACCAAAACCTCCATATGCTGCAAGGCTCCCCTCCCGGGCTGACGCTGTCTCCGGCATTAGCACATCCTTGTGAAAGCAGAACTGGAGAGAAAACTCCTTCTGGGCTTTGGTTTTGCCCCGACATTGAGGTCAGTGTGCTTGCACAGCACCACCTTGTTCTCCTCTGCTTCCAGCTCCACATGCAGTCTCACACTGAGTAACTCCCTGCCCCTTTGGGTTCACAGCCTCTGGCTGTTCATCATGTACCTGCAGTAGTCAGACTACAGATTTAGTAGTAGCAGCCAGTAGAAATAGTCAGACTGCTTCATCCTTGCTCCTGCCCAATTGATCCTCTGAGCCCTCAGAGCAGCTTCATGGCCCTGAAACCAGGGCTTAAGCCAGTAATATGGGTTCTGACTGTGGGCTCAGCGCTGCTTTGCTTTGCTCTTAGTCAAGGTCATCAGCACAACGTTTTGGGAATGCCTCAGCAGGCACAGTCTGTTCCAATTGTCTCCACAAAGGGCAGGGGAGGTTTGGCATTTCTATGAAAGGTTCCTCTGTGCCACAGAGTCTTCAGCAGCCACAGAGCAGGCAGAAAGTCTCTTCTGCAAACAGTGACAATTAAAGTGGCTGCGGTGGCTCCATCTCTCACCAGGCTCACGTGTACATGAGACAACTGAAGGGTGTCAATGGTACCTGAGCAATGGAGCAGCTTGAGCCAAACCCGTGGAAGCCCTGCACTTCACAGGGACACGAACCGAACAGCAGAGCTGGGCTAAGAGATGAATAATGATTTTCATGGCTGCTGCTCGGAGTTTTGCAAGAGGTGAGGATGAAAGGCTTTTGGCAACCCACATTTCCAACCGCCTCTCTTTCAGCTGCAGCTCTTACCCAGGGGGATTTGTGTGGAGGCACCAAAACGAGCCAATGAGCCCTCACTGGCAGGGAACACTGTCTGCTGGCAAGAATGAGAGGCTGGCAGTCCAGCTGCCGCATGTGCCTCTGCTCAGAGACCTCCAGCAAGGGATCTGACCCAAAGCTCCCCTCCAGCATGACAACACCACCTACCTGACATGAAACGTTCTGGCTCCAGGTGAAGGAGAACGGCTGAGTGCTGGCAGCAAGGAGAAAACTGGAGGATCCGTACAGTTCCCCCCTTTTGAGCACCAAACCTGTGAGCCAGTCCCAGCCAGTTCCTTTCCCAAGTTTTCCAAACATGGATAAATTCACACGCATCTAGTTGCACGCTCTGCGAAGGTACAGAGCTATGTGCATGCTAGGTACAGACTACAAATAACCTGCCAAAGCAGATGGGAGTGAGGAAAATGCCATTGCAGCAGGGAGCCCTGGCGAGAGGTAGAGCAGGAAACTGCAGAGAGCCCCAGATAACTGAAGCACAGCTGTGCTGAACTTGAGGCACCTGCAATCTCTGCCAAGGCACCTCTTGGGTTTGAGCTGGCAAAACAAGTGACCTCGAGGAATGGGCACTAGAGGGGGGAACTGCTGCTGCTCCTGCCCGAGTCCTGTCTGACAAACAGTCACAAACAGAGCGACATGCGGGGAAGGATGTGAGCCTTGCCTGCCCAAGTTTATGACGCCACGTGGGATACCCGTGGGGGTGTTAAAAGCCGGCAGAAGTTTCTCTCCCAGTTCCAAAGCTTTGCTCTTGAAGACCTGTTAAGAGAAGAAGAGAGGATCGGTGTCTGAGGGGCTGCTTGTGAATACAACTCATGCTGGATTCTTTCCAATGCAGTTTTCACATACACCCTTACAAAACCTCAGCCTGCCGCACTGTAGGAATCTGCTGTTTCAGGCACGCTGCTGCCCTCGTTCCACTGCACAACAGACCTGAGGCAGAATCCTGCTGAACTTTGCTATCTACCTGAATGTCCTCTAAAAACCCTCACTAGAGCAGGCCCAGTGCCCTGCCAAACCCTCAGCCTGGATGAGTGCAGTCAGAGCTGCGGAGCTCAGAACATCCCAATGCCTCAGCAGCAGTTCTGGGACCTGAACTCATCTAAAGAGGACTCTTTGGGGACAAATTCCTCCCTTTTCCCAGGGCGGCTGAGGACACAGGGAGGTGAAATGACTGAATTAACATCCAAAGAGATCTTCCTAGGGTGCAGCATTGTTAGATTTACAACACGGGTTTGCTGAGCTTGTGCCATGTCCTGTTGGAAAAACCATGGTTTCCAACAAACCACCTTTTACTTGCAACTCTTTTCCAGGAAGGATTCATGGTTTCGTGGCTAAGCTGCTCCTTTTCCATTTGTGATGTCTCAGTTTTGGGCTTTCAAACCAAGTTACAGCTCACGGTGGCTTGCAGCACAAAGCCACCACACAATTATTATGGGACAAACTGATACAAGCACTAATCTTTGCTCCAGAGATTAGTTCTGATCAAGGGAAGCCTGTAAGTGACTCAGGAGATAAAGCCCCCCCATACCAGCCCGAGCTGTCACAGGAGTTCACAGGAAGCAGGAATTTATTGCTCTAAAAATACAGCACTGAGGAAATCCGAGCTCTGCCATGGGCCTGCAGACCTCTGATACACTGCCAAGGAGACAGGGGTTTGGTTCAGGAGGGAAAGCAAGAGAGTGGGACATGAGTTTTGCCTTTCAGCCTGGTGGCACTGAGTGGGAATACGCCAGGCACTGCCCTGGCTGCCGAGCATCACTGCTGACTGCATCTCAAGAGGTCACTGCTGCAGTTCTGTGGTTTAATGTTGTTCCATTTTGCTCTGTTGATCTGAAGTCTGTTGCAGTTGTGACCAAGAGAAGCCCTGAGCTGGGGCACTGAATCTTTGAGTTTTCCCTGGAGGGAAATCACAGAAAGAAGTCATCCCTGGAACTCATTTAAAATGCAACGAAAGTAACTGTGCTGCTCCCGTGATTCCATGGATCAGTGATGAGCCATCCCATCCTATTAAGGTGGACAACACCCAGCCACGGTCAGTGTTTGGCATGGGAGCTAAGCTCTCATTTAAGAACCAGTCTTCCAGTTCCTTCACTCACAAAACTCCCCCTTGAATCAGAGTTTCTGCTTGCCTAAAACTTCCAGAGCAAAGGAATAATCTCTTCATCTCTCTACAGCCAGCTGTAGAATTCCAGGCCAGGCACATTATAAAAGAGATTATGGCATTAAGCCCTGGCCTCTGCAGGCTGGAGGGAAAGAAGGGAAATGGAAGTGAGAGCCTCCTGCTTTAGCCAGAATGGGAGCATCCACTGCAGGGCTGCTTCACTATGATGGGTCTGTGACACCCACAGCTGCTGGGCAAGGGAACATTGTGTGTTGCTGCAGCACTCTGTTGGCAGGATGCAGGTCCCTTCCCTGCAGCCAGGGCACTTTGTCTTAGGAATTACTGCTGGAGAGAGACTGCCCAAGTAGAGTTTGGAGCATGTGCCATTAAGCAGTTGCCCTCCTTAGTGTGAGGCAGAATCTGGAAGCATGCTTGATGAAATCTTGCCTATGTTTAGAATACAAAGGGACAAAGGGAAAGACAATGATCACTGCAAACGGCGTTTCACCAGGGAACACTCTATCCAGCTGAAAATGGGTCTTGCTGGAATTGCCCACAGGAGAACAGATTTGCAAATGAGCCATGCACGGTGTGTGCAAGGTAATTATGTGAGACTTAATTAAAAGAACATTAGTGGCATATTGATATTGAGAAAAACGACAGGTTTGGCCTGTTCTCATGGAGGGATTATCTGATGCTCAGAGAAGAGCTGCTGGAGAACCCTCTCAGCTCATTATTGGTGACTGTGTGAGACATGCAGAGCTGTAGAAACAAACCTCTTCTCCAGTTAAGTAGTATGTGGCCAACAGTCCTCCAACATAGCGGATGTTCACCTCAAACAAGGATGCTTCTCCATTCTGAAAATACATAATGATAGACTTGACTGCAAAGTCTGCACACACAAATGGCAGCTAAGGGGAACAGATTGTAGGCAGATACTTAAAGCCTCCCAGTCCTCACCCACAGTGAAACACAGCTTTTTGTCTAAGATGTCACAGCACTTTATTTGCTCTACAGTGACACATGGAGCTTGAAGGGAAGAGAAACACCCGGACTGCCTATTTATCACCAGCCGACAGTACGTCCATCAGAGCAGGTGTATTGTCCATCCATCCAACCCTGACTTGGGTTACGCCTTGCAGGAAGCTGTGAGTTAGTTCAGGGCAAAAACCTGCCCGTTGAAATGGTTCATCTGAAGAGAAAATTGTGCAGCCCCAGGGAAAAATGACTTCCTGCATTCCCCAGCGAAGAGGGCACCGCACCAGGCACACCTGATGCACTGCCTGCATCTGTCACTCAAGAACTCACCCATCTGCAGGCTCAGAGAGGACCACAGCCTGCAGGGAGCCTGTGGAGGGCACGCTGGCAGAGACAACCTGCGTGGTGTCCGCGTGCCACCAGCACACACAGCAGATGCACGTGGATGCGTTTCCCTGAATCACTGCAGAACACGCTCACCTGGAACACGTTTTGCTCTACCTCCTCAGCTGATGAGCAGCCAATGTCAAAATGACTGCATGCAAAACGTACTGGTGAAAACAAGGTGCTTCTGACTGTTGAATCTGCATGATAAATGATTCCTACCCTCACGTGTAGAGAGCTGAAACCCACAAAGATCTTCCACCAACACAGCAACAAAGAGGCACCCACACCTCTGCACTAGTCTACCCTTTCCAAATACCTACAGGTTACAGAGCAGAGCAACTGCTTCCTTCAGATGATGACTGAAACTGCACAAGCACCCAGGTTCAACCAGAGCCTGTGGGCGCTGGAGCCCCGTTTCTGGACTGTCAGTGTTCCTTGTACAGAGCCAATCTTTAATTAATTTCCCTCCTCTTCCCCTCCGCTGTGCTGCCTGACTCCACTGATCAATCCAGAGCATTCACTCTTGTCTTTGCAGATCAATCTATTCTGCAGGCCAAGATTAAAAGCTTTTATGAAATCCAGATAAATTATCTCCCAGCTGATTTTGTCCCTTGTTTATTGATTCAGTAACGTACTGAGAGCATTCACCAGATTTATCAGATGTGGTCTTCCTTTTATGAATACGTGAATGTCAGTTGTGCCCTCCCAAATGATGCTTTTCTATAAGGCAGCTGCACGCATTGTTTCAATGGGGAGAACCATTTTGCACAACAGACAACAGGGCTGGCATTAAAAACCTCAGAGTTTAAACTGTGCTCCGGTTTTAACATTCTCCATATGCCCCTGACAAGGTCCCATCAGCCTTCCCATGAGAACTAGGAGAGCTGGCTTGGAGACAACAGTCTATGGCAAGGGGCCTCGTCTACAAAGTGAGATAAAGGACAGCATCCTTCATCTGACAGCACTGTGCTACACCCAGAGGCCTGCAGGTCTGACAGCAGCACTGGGAAGTGGCTAGGACAGGGGCCCAGAGAGTGATGCCCTTCCTTCCAGATCCAGGCACTTGCTCCAACAGCTCCATGTCCTTTCTATGAAGACACCAGAAGCGCAGACAGTGCTCCAACTGCAGACACTTGCGGAGTGTGGACACTTGTGGAGACACTGCACATTGCTGTGCACACAGCACTGACATACCCACAAAGCACCCAGTCAATGAGATCAGCGTTTTCCATCTGACTCTATAGAATGCAAAAGGAAAACTTGTCTTACCACCAGGAGGCATTTAACTGAGACGAAACAGAACTTGTTCTTTGATGACTAAACTTCCTTGGAGTATCTAGTAACTACAGCTGCCGTTGTAACCCAGACCAAACACAAGAAACATTAAACACCGAATCTCATTTCCAGGTAGACACTGGGAGTCTGTTCTGGTGGCCCCTGGCTGGAAGCCTGTGTCATGTATATGCAGAGGAATCATGACAGTGGTTTCTTCCCCCCCGGACTTCACAGTTCCCCTCCCCGAATGATTCTGAGAATGCTGTGACCAGAAGTGACCAAATACACAGAATTTTGGTGACACGGACAGGCATTCCCAGGAACTGACTCACCACATTCAAGTCAAAGCTCTTCTCCACCCACTTCTTTGCTTCTTGGAATTCCTCCTCGAGTTCCATGATGTACAGAGTATCTAAGGCATCTATCACTGTAGCTCCTCGAAGGCCTCCTGCATTGCAAACAGAACAGCGCGATGAAGCCCCATCCATGCAGTCTGCTTTAGCTCTACGTCAATCTGCAGGAGCTGGGACAGGCAGCAGCTTCCAGTCCCAGTACTGGGGATGTCCGGGTGGGATCCAGACTGGCTGTGGCTAACAGGACTAGTGAGCTCTGCTATCCAAACCAGGCTGCTTTGGAGAGGCCCAGTTTCCAAGGCCTGGCACTTCTGAAATACCCCCGAGGAAGAGCTTGAGGTCCACACTTCAAGCCACCGGTCATGCCGCACGCCTTGGCCTTGCTTCCCAGTCTTGTCTACACCAAAGTGGTTTGGCAATTCCACCTCTACTCTCTGTTCAGCTGTAACCCCAAATTCAGCGCCTTTCTAACCCAGTTACAAGCACAGGTGAGAGAACTGTGCTTTTATTGTGCAAGAGCATCCAAGACAGGACTTTGGTCATTCTGTCCTGATGCGGTGTTTGTTATCAGAGGCACATGCCATGACCCAGGGTTACCAGCGCATCACAGAACACAGCCTCATCAGCAGCATAGACCAGGAGCTGACCTCAGTGGATCTTCAGCAGGAGTGGGGTGGCCTCAGGGACAGTTCCCCTCCTCTGGCTGGCACAACAGTCCCTAGGAGCACACTCGCCATCCTCCAGCAGATGGCAATGGGACACATGCAGATGAAGCAAATGCCAACCAAGAACTTGGACCATTGATGTAAAACAACTGCATGCCAAGCATTGTCTTACACAGACGGGCTGCAGGAGAACTTCCAGTGAGACAGAATGACGTGGCATGGCATGGCATGCCAAGAAAACTACACTGGCTGTGGAGACAGTCAGTCTTGTAGCAGCTGAGGTTAAATGGGACATGTTGACAACCCTGGGTCTGGTACATCTCAGTGCTAGCTTTATCTCTGTTAGCATTCCCTAGAATTATTCCTAGCACGAGAAAGCAAAGGGTAGGGAAGCACATTGTGCCTCAAACCCCTCTGTGCTTTAATCACAAAGGCCATCGCTTTCCTGGGTAACTGTGCAAATGCTGATGTTCACGTGGAGGATCCCAGTTTGGAATCATCATCAGTCATCCCTCTGCACATGTAACGCACCAGGGCCACAGTGTGAAGCTGCCTCTGTGTTGCTGTGACAGGCTGCACGTGCGGGCCCACACACACAGCTCCTTTGCAGCCACGTTCCTACCACCCCCTGACAGCCAGAGCTGAGTCTCTTGGAAATCGCTTGGATGAGGTTCAGGTTTCACTTCGTGAACGGGCTCTGTCCCCATCATCTCCCTTCCCACTGCAGCCACAAAGCCTCACACACATCGCTCATGCCCAGGGGGACTCCTGAGACACATCTGTATTTGCTGCAGGCCAGTTCCTTCTGCTCACTACCAGGCTCTAAAACACTGCCCCAAATCCCCCCAGCTTTCCCAGCCTTTCACTGCATGCTCACTCCTATAGTACCTTCCATGTTACTTCAATTCCAGTTCTGCTTGAGAGGGAAAACCCGGCCGGATGCACTGTCAGGAACTACTGCAGAGGGGAGAGGAAGGCAAAGGGGAGCCAAGTCATGAACCTTCGGACTTTGGTCTTGTCTTGTGAAGGGAAACAAGCAACTGTGGGTACTCTTCCCATAGCAGAAGCGCTCAGATCCACTGGTCTCCTGCAGGGCTCAGTTTTGCTTTCAGCACTCCTCTCCATAAGGAAGGCATCCTGCCTTATTTTGTTGATGTTACAACACTGCAGTTTTGACACTTTTCAGCCAGGCAGCACATCACTGCTTTAATAAAAAGCCAACCAAGACTTTAGTGCTCAGCTACAGATTGCTGCCTTTCGGACACTGTCTGCATCAAAAACAGGGGCTGTGGAAAAAGGATGAGGGCAGCAGAGACAGCCTCTAGAAACCCATTTATTCCTACAGGCTTGCAAAATGAGCATCTAACTGGAGCTATCTCCGAGCGCGCAATAGATGGAGTCGAACAGCCACTAGATCAACTGGTGGGCTCTAAAAAGCAGCCGCGCCGATGTTTGTATATCATGTTTTCCACAAGCAGTGACCATGAAGAACAACATAATCGCAGCCAGAGCTGCTTTTCTCAACCTTAATGATTCTTCAATATTAACGATTATGTGAGTTTTATACACATTCCTATTAGCAGGGAGAGACACCAGCTCGCAGCAACGCAGGCAGAACAGTTTCAGAAGAGAAGGAAAGGCAATGCCACCTGAGCACAGCCCATCACTGTGATACCCTGTGAGCAACACCAACAGGCTTGATAGCATTTCAGGATCTAATCTACAAAGCCTTTCATAATCTGCAGAGACAAGGAGAAAGGTTGGATTTGCTCAAACTGAGCAAAGAGACGAGTTTCTGGGATGATTAATTGAAGTGAAAAATATTGCTTCAGTCGAGAAAGCCTTTTATGTTTTTAGCAAGTAAGTCCATTAAATACATGAACTGCACTGGGGATTAGGAACACGCTCACCAAAGCATCGCTCGGAGTTGCTCAGCTTCCCTCCCCTGTCTTTGACACCGTGGAAAGCAAAGCTTGCTTCCCTGCTGCGTTGTCTTTGTGCCATTTCAAACATTTGTTTAAACACCCCCCTGACCGCCGGCGACGTGAAGAACCACAGGCTGCGTGTTCGGTACAAGGGTCTTGTTGATGTTCCCTTTCTTCTGCAGCAGCTTTGAAGCAACTGCAAACTGCATGGCTGCCTTCATCCTGCAGCTAACAGCGTCTAGCACAACAGCGAGAGCCACCACGGCAGCTTCAGCTGCCATGGGAATGACAGGAAAGAACCTCCTTCCCCTCCACAACCATGCAGAGAGCAAACCAGGCATCAGGACTTTGCTGCTGCCCCTCCGGTGCTTGCCAGGCCAGAGGATGTAGAGGAAGGATCCTGACTCCCCTGCGGACACTGGCACGTTAATTGCTCACTACAGGAGCATCGTCCTTCCTTCCTGCTCACACTTTGCTCCATCACATCAGGACAGAGCTCATGATACGATGTCCAATGGCTCTGATTATACTCAGCTGTCAAAAGAGGGTGCTATACATATCATAGCATGTTTATTACAATATATAGGCGCCACTTACAAAGGTGGTGAGATCTGCTTGACATGCTGCTTATTTTGAGAGACGTTAAAAAATAATCACCTTTCCAGATCTGCACATTGTAACGTGAGGGATATAATCAAAGGGGACGCAGCTTCAGAAGGAAACGGAATCAAACCCCACTCTGTCACTTCTGGCTCTTGCTGACACTCCCCACTCTAAATTACTGGTTTCAGCCTCACTGTACTCTCTCAGAGGGAGCCTGAAAGTAGAAACCATGCAATTCTCAAAAGAAACCCTTCTGGAAGCACCCAGAAATGGCAGCAATGACTTAAGCAGGATTCCATGTCTGAGACTCTACCAGTCCCCACAAATCTAAAGCCCTGTGTGCTATGATCCTGCTGCAAAACTGGCTGGGGATGGAGATACACCTCGATCAGGAGAGGCAAAGTCACTGCACCAATGGCCAAGAGGCAAGGACAGGGCTCTGGAATCCACACCAGCTCCCACACTGCCCACTGAGAGCCCACGGCCATCCTGGATGGGAAGGAGGAACCCTGCACTGGCAGCAGTGGGAAGAACTGGGACCTCAGGCAGAACACAGGGGCTGTCCAGGGGCACCTCGAACTGGAGGGCTTCATGGCAGCTCTGGTGACAGCAAGCAGCGGGGCCTGCAGGTTCAGCCCTGAGGGAGCAGCAGAGCACCAGGAGGAGCAGCTCATGGTAGCAATACAAAGGTTCATCTTTTCTTGAGCTGAAGGAGGTCCTGTACCACCCCGTCCAAGCCACAAGTGCATTTGCTCTTTTGTGCATGAGAAGAATGGAGACATCCATGTTGGCAACAAGGCTGCTCTGTTCCTACTTCCACCCACCCAGAGGAATGAGCATCCACCCGCTCGCTCGTGAACGCAGCCACAGAGATCCCCAACAAACATCCCATTAACTGCTGCTTGTGAAAGGTGCTGAACGGAGCGCTCCATAGGGAGGAGGTGGCACTGAACAAACACCATTCCCCGCAGCCTCAGCGGGAATGGGCTTTAGTGCTTGTCTGGAGGAGCAAGACCATTCAAGCAACTCAGTCCCAAGGTGACCTTCATGGGGATTAAGGGCAGTGCTATCTCTACAGAACACAGAAGAAGACTGGCCACCAAGTGACAGGTTTGAGGCTCTGATCACAACCCGGATGAGGCCTGGCAAGGGTGAAAACCTCCACGTGAGGTGAGTGGAGAACCTCTGAGCAGCAGACAGGGCTCCTCTGCACGTGAATCACAGCCTTGCTCTCCTCCAGCATCCCACAGGCCTGTGCCTGGGGGAGAAAAGGGCACAGCTTTCTTCTCAGCATATAGTCTAAAGGGAGGCCATGAGGGCTGATCGAAGGTGGAGAATTCCTGCCCTACCTCCTGCCAAACATGTAAGGGCTAATTAAGACTTGAAAAGCACTTGCAAAGCACCAAGCCGGGACTAAGTGCAACTGTGGAACAATCGCAACTGCTGCTGCATTTGTGAACTTCCTTTTAGCTACCCATTATCTGCAAACCAAACCCAACAATTTAGGCAGACACAGGCCAATCAAACCCACCAGCGTCAGGTACGCAACAGAAACTGCATGCTTGATCCTCAGGCGAGCAGTAAGAGTTCACATTTGGCTTGCTGAAGCTTTCATGAGCCGCAGGTGGATTCAACTGATGTGAACACTTTGCATCTGCTCACGCTTACAGCCCAAGCTTGCCTCCATAGCAAGGGGTGCCCGCATGTTGTATCAGGCTAGAACATCGATCCAGGATTGCATTCTTTAGGAAGATGATCCGCAGAGCAAAAGACAAAGTCTTCACACTGAAGAACTGCCTTTAACCAGGAGTCTGTGACATTACCCTGGGTTTAGGTCTCCTTCAGTCTCTGTGGGAGCTCCACACAACAGGAGACAGTTTACGTCAGAGAAACTTTCCATATGGCTTCTTGCAGCCAGGGTCAAGACCTACAGCTTGAAAGGACCTCTGCCTCCACCCTCTGCACCCCGCGGGCAGACAAGAGCAAGCTGAGATGCACAGTCCTGGGGATGCTTTATTACGTGACTGAGGAGTGAGCAGGGACCGAAGGAAAGCACAAGAATTAGGAAAGAGGAACAGAACCAGGCCATGAAGAAAGACAAATGAAACCCAAAGAGACTGCAGAGCACTCGCAACAGCATCCAGGATATTTCCAATGCGTTCCCTTGGCGCCCCAAGATAAACCGTGGTCTTTGCTGTGCTCAGAAAATGGTTTGTCTTCCCCTGCTTTGCTCCTGCACTTAGCAGCTCAAACTGCCAAATTGTTCCCTGTAACAGGAATCCTATCCACTTCCAGCCTCATGCCATCCCCTCAGCTGGGACAGTCCAAACAAAGCCCCAGCACACTCCTTCCAGTGGGAACAGGGCCTGGGGTCCGTGGGCTGCTCTAATGAGGCGTCAGTGACTCACTGACAAGAGAAGAGACAATACTCAGGCAACAGAGTGACTCACTGATAACAAAGCACCATTCATTTACCTCGGTCCTTCCTCGAGAGGGTTTGTATTAAGTAGGATGCAGAACAGCTCCAAAGAGAAGGGGCAGCCAGCCAGCGGCTTGCATTCCACTCCAGAATCTCACAGAACACCCCTCTACCATGCTCTCTGCACCAGCTCCCACGGCTGACCAAGACTTTGTTCTTCCTTCTGCCCTTTATGGTATCTACAGGCTGAGGATCTACCTGTTCTTGTCCTTTTGCTCCCAGACATAGCACACAGACCTGCAACTGCTTCTCCCAGCGGCTAAACAAGGGGCCCAACCCCAGGGCATATTCAGCCTCCATAGCTTAGCAAACGTTGGAATTTCTAGACCAAGCGGAGCAGCTGTGATGGGAGGGACAGAGAAAGTCGCCTTCCATCACTCCCTTCTTCCCAAAATAGCCAACTGGGAGTATCACAGGCCAGAAATGGGACGTGAAGGGCTCCCAGCTGCAAGTCTGCCCCTCGAGAGTCTTTAAAAAGGCTGCAGAAGCGATGCTTCAGCAATGGGGAGCTGACAGTGGGGTCTTTAATAGCTCTCTCCATCAGGAAGGAGAAATGCCATTTACCAGCCGCTTTGCTCAGCTCCAACAGCCACTCTGATCCTGGGCAGCCCCCAAACACGATGGCTTGCAGGACCTCAAGCGTGGCCGCCCTGCTGCAAAGCTAAGCCGGCACATACATCCCTGCGCAAATCCCACCACGCTCTGCAAGCTAGGTGCAGGGAATAACGATGGACTGAGTGTGCACCTGCAGGCACTGCCTGTGCAACACTGGACACGGTGCAAGGATTCCTCAGAGCAGCTCCCAGTGTCTGAAGGGGGCTACAAGGATGCTGGAGAGGGGCTCTTCACCAGGGGCTGGAGCGATAGGACGAGGGGTGATGGCTTCAAGCTGAAACAGGGGAAGTTCAGGTTGGATCTAAGGCAGAAGCTCTTTACTGTGAGGGTGCTGAGGCGCTGGCACAGGGTGCCCAGAGAAGCTGTGGCTGCCCCATCCCCAGCAGTGTTCAAGGCCAGGTTGGACAGAGCCTTGGGTGATGTGGTCTAGTGTGAGGCATCCCTGACCATGGCAGGAAGTTGGAACCAGATGATCTTCAGGTCCTTTCGAACCCAAATCATTCTATGATTCCCAAGCAGCTGGAGATGGAAGCGTCTTCACCAGCTTTTCAACACATCTCCCTGATGGTAGGATTGAGCTCAAATTAAATTCTTTGTGCCGTATCACCTGCATTTAGAGAGTCCCATAACCCTGCTATTGCTATTACCTGCTCCTATGAACTCTCTGCCACAGAGATGGATGGAAGCCCAACCTAACCTCACCAACACAACTATTCAGCAGGCAGTGCCAAAGCACTAAAGAGGTTAAGCAATGTCATCTCCGATGTCATGGAGACTAAGCCCCAGGGGGCCTGGCCCTGCCATTTGGCAAACGACCCTTTATGAAGTTTCTCAGTGAACAGAAACCAAATCCTTCATTTTCAACAAAGCCGTTTGAAGAATCCGCACAGCAACGCACTGTGCCAACGCTTCAGATGAACAGTGCAAGTCATTAGGAAGCTATCATACTTAATCTTGCATACAGCGGGCCTGTTTGTACGCTACAGAGCAGAGAGTTTCAAACAGCTTTTTCTGCAAACTTTAATAACCAAGTTTACAATTGAAAGGCAGGAGTGAAAGGGGGAGGAATTTAGATCAGCGCAATGTAAACCTAGATCAAAAATGAAAGGTCTTGACTCCCACCGCTCTGATGTCAGATCGCATTTGTCAAAACAGAAATTAGAGCTGAAATCTTGTTTGGAATAAAAATGAGGATGCAGTTTCCATGAAGAACGAGGCAACTGCTGAGGCACAAAGGACTCCAGTCGGTACCGTTATTTATCTTCAGCTCTTGGGGTGCAGGCGACGCAGGGCACAACAAGAACCGAAACCACTGCGATCCCTTCTTCTGGTTACGCTGGCACCGACGGCTTCAAAAGCTGGGACTGGCTTTGATCAGCATCAGCGCCTTGTTGAAACAGGAGCCTGGAAAGCGCCCGCCTCTGAGCGCGGCTTTCCTTGCTCCTTTGCTCCGTTCTTCTCATTGGCAGTGCTCGGAGACCAGACTGAATCTGACATTTACCCAGAGATCGGTGCTCGACACCCAGGAGCTGCCTGGGGTCACGTCACCACACACTGGTGGTGGCACTCTGTCCAATCCCTTCTCTTGGCACCAGGGAAACCCTGAAAACCACTGCGCAGCTGCCTGGACAATTTGCTTCGCAGCAAAGATTTGCCAGTGCTCTCTGCAGAGTGCTCTGGGTCAGGCAGAACAAGCAGTTGGGATCCTGAGCTCCTTAGACAGCATCCAGGTTTAGGCCAGAGTTCCCTGCCTGCTCTGGGCCTTAGTTTCTTCTGCTGGCAAAACAACAGGATGCATTTGCCTCCAAGTTTAGGAAGAAGAAAGAGTTTAGATAAAGGCAACGTGGCGGTTAGAGAGACAGAGATTTAAATTCCACATTCAGGAGAAGAGCTGCATCCACTGACCAAAGTTTTAGTCTGTTCTACTGAGTCCCAGTGCAGCAAGACAAGAAACAAGAGTCAACAGGCAGTGAGGCACACGCTGCCCCTCTGACACCAAGGGAACAGTCCCTCATGTGCTGGCCTGTCCCCCAGTCTGCTGCTGTCTCATCATCTGCCTTCATCACTTGAGTTTATCCACCAGCATCTCAGCTGGTGTTTCTGCCTCTGTTCATGCTAAGCACCCTGCAGGACCTGCTCATCTCCCCCCTGGAACGGCCACACAAAACCAATCCCACCAGCTGAGTTTTAACTTTTCCTGTCATAACTGTCCCCAAGCACAGGAACCCCACATGAGGCATCCGCACCCAGAGGGATGCTCCAGTTCCAGAAGATGCTCTCAAGCAGAAGAACAACCTGCTCGCATTACAAGTAGAATCAAGCCAGTTGTCAGTGACCTCTAGGACAGGGCTGGTACTATTTATTCAGCTGACACAAGTTAAACAGAAAACCCAAATGGAACTCAGAAACAGGTTATGGGCCTGTTCAGAAAGAAAGAACATTTCTGAGCTAAGTCTTCACAAGTGCCTCATTATAACCCAGTCCTTCAGCTGCCTCTGAACGGCACCTATGTACTGCAGATGATGCCTGCAAAGCCAGTTCCACCAGAGCTGAGTTACAGCCTTGCCCCTGCCTCTCAGTTACTGAGGTTTTTGTTGGGGAACCTGGGAGTTATACCACAGAGTAACTGTATTCCCTTTATGGAAGGTAAACTCAACAAACTACACCTGAGTAACAAGGCAGTGGGGAGATACAGGGGACAAAAGAGCAGCCCAATCAGAAAAGATCTATGCTTATTTATTTTGTCACTCCATTCTTCTGCAGACTATAAGAAAAATACAATCCATTGGCTTTTGAGCAACCCCATTTGAATTTGCCTTCCAAAGAAACCACTGTACCTGCCCTTCAGGGACTACATCAGGAAACACTTCACAGCCAAGGCTGTTTTCCATCTTCTTCACAATAATCTTCCTCACCCTTCTCTGCAGATATTGGTCAAAACGTTATACCCCAACTACTCTCACGCCACGCATGTTCCCCTGATGTGCAGAGCAGGGGGTGAGGGTGCAGAAGAGCAGAACCCACCATAGGGAGCCTCCAGCACCTCCAGGCAAAGGCAACACACAGGCACTGCCACGGCTGCAGCTCACCAGGCTGCTTGGCTTCAGGGCCTGCCTCTCCCTGGTGTTTGTCCTGACCATCAGCAGGGACAACAGACACGGGGTGGATCATGCTGAGCCTCCACAGACCCCAGCACACCAGCCTTGGTTCCTTTATGCTGATGTGCCACCTCTGATCCCTGCCCTATCGTGATTCCTTACACGTTTAGCTCTGGCAGCTGACAGAACCGTGACCCTGCCTTGTAGGCGACCAGCTGGCTCCAGTCTCTTCAGCTATCAATCATCTGATCCCAAGATGCTGATTTTCCTGCAGTTCTGGAAGAAATACTTACTGGATTTATGCATTTTACTGGACACAGAGCATCACTCGACATAACGCTGAAGTCGTCACTCTATGAGCTTTGTATCTAAACCTACTCAAAACCTAGTCCTATACACCGCAAGGTGGTTACTTATCACACTTGCTCCAACTAAGGAAAGATCAAAGAGCTCATCATTCCCTGAAAAGTTGCTTAGAAACAGGAGAGCTGCTAATACTGGAGCATGCAGCTTGGAAGAAGCAGAGCCTATGGTACATCAGATTGCGCAGAGGCTAAGAGGCAACACCACCTTGAAAGAGCCATCTGCCAAGCAAGGATGAGGCACCTCCTGCCTAAAGGCAAGGGATTTTGAAGACCGGCATTAGGGACATGGCCCAAACGCTTGGCCCACAAGACAGCTCAATCTGCTCTTCCTTGTCAGCAGGAGCGAGTTCACAGGGAGTGATAACGACTCTCAGTTCCAGCTGCACCACACAATGGGTGTCAGCAGATGCGCTGCATAGTCTCTAGGTGAATCTGGCATCACAGAGAAGCATCTTGAAGTGCTGGCTTTTAGGTTGCTATGATCAAATTTAATACAGAGTGTGTTCCAGCTGGGGAAGAAATAGCTTTTTTGGATTATGAACCACTCATGTTTTTCAAATATCAATTTCCCCTGAAGAATTAAGTCTATCATTCAAACTGAACTAGCAGTGGCAGCTCTCCCCTGAACAAGTGATGGGGGAGAGACAGAAAGAGAAAGCTCATGCTCTTTTAGGAATGTGGCAAAGCGGAATGTGTCTGTGGAGATCAGGCTGGTGGGAACAGGTTAGCAATACTCTTACTGCACACTGGGGAAAGAAAAAGGTGTTCAGCATAAAAATGAATTGCTTGTCACAGTAACAGCTCTTCAGATAGTTACTTCCTTCAGTAGAAGGGGAGAGAAGATATACGATAAGCACATATTGCCGACTGAGTCTTAAGCGTTTAATGCTTGGCAGCAGCTCCCCAGTTTAATCCTCTTTCCCCCAGTTTCTCCAACCATCCTTCATCACTTAGCAATCCTCTAACAACAGGCACTGCCCCGTCACTGCGTGACTCCAGGCCTCCTGGAGCTCAAATCAAACTGTTCCTACTTGAAAGCGTCACAGAGAGGGAAGCAGTCTGACTGAGCCTCGGGAGCGCAAGCCCTGCGACAGGAGCAACACCGCAATCCGCTCTCCACGCCATCCATGCCATGGATGTATCCAAGCCATGACACACAGATTCCACTGCAGGCAGGCTGCGCGGGCTCCAGAGAGCTCGGCAGAGAATTGAAAGCAATAATCATTCAAATGCGCCTTCGGGAAGGGAGCACTGTTTTGGGCACCAGGGCTCGATGCCAGTGAAGCAGAGGAAATGGCTTCTGGCAAACACAGGTAATTCGGCAAGCAAGGAGTAATCCTGGGAGGAACAGCTCAAGAAGGTTAAGCAGAAGATAAAAGCAGCAGCACTGGTGGGGCAAAACACTGTTGGTGGCTCCTCCTCTGGATGCCTCAATTAATTTTAGACTGGTAAAGGTAATCTGATTACACACTATTTATTGTTACTTCACATACCTCCTTAAGGACCCGCATCGTTTAACATGAGGAGTCCCAACAGGCCTATTAAAACAAACACACATATCCTACCTGCAACTATTATCCATGGGCTCCAGGAGACACGGGTAGCGGCTAATGAGCAGAGACTGCTAATTCATCTTAGAATTCCAAGGAGAGACACTGTTATAGTAAGCAGGAAGAAGGTGCCCTTCTATCTCCCTAACTCTCTTCCCAAAAAGTAGCTGTGGCAGATGTGTTATGACAGCCCAGGAGAGAGATGCAGCTTGTAACTCCAGCCAGTAGTTTTCCCTCATCAGATAACATAGCTCTGGAAGGGCTTTGCAGAACAGACAGTGCATTCTACTTTGGGTTCTAAAACTACTCATCCCTGATGTGGGTTTATCTATAATCCAGACAAGCAAACATCACATCTCACAGAACATTTGCAGAAACGACCTGGTCCTTAACACAAGCCCAAGCGTGAGGGCAGAATTCAAACATAGAGGAACCTCAAAATAAAGCCAATAGGATTAATTATGTGTTTGGTATGCAACAGAATGGGAGGTTCTGGGCCTGGACACCTGCTATCCACCCATATCCTGCTAAGCACTCAAGTTCGTGCGCAAGAGCTGAGCTAAGATTCATAATCAGATGACATATAATATATAATAATCGACATACCATAATAGATGACAGAATCTAAAACCATGTTATTTGTGAATGCAGAGGGCCAGTGGTCCATTACCATGTCTCAGCTGATGAGCAGGAACACATTAAGCCATGGTAACTCCACCACTTGAAACCATCTGTCCACATTCTTCCTTTTCTCTCCCACACTGCTGAAGTCCCATCAACAAGACCCTGGCTGAAAGACTCCAAATGCTTTCCAGCATGTTGCTTGGCAGGATTAGATATCAAAATAATCTCAGCAAATTGGGAAAATAGTCTGAAATAACCAGGATGCAATTCAATAAGGACACACAATGTGTTTCGCCCTGAGGGAAGCACAACGAACCATGAAGCATGAAGAATACGTGGTTTGCTACAGCAGACGTTGTTGAGGCATCAGCAGATCACAACTGCAGCTCCAACCAACGATGTAGTGATGGTGCAAACTGGAGCAAACCCCATCCCAGGATGGATAAAGGGACATGGAAGGGCTCATGGGCTCCACTCTGCACCAGCAGAGCCCTGGCCAGGGCACAGACTCCACCAAGAAACGTTTGGCTCATTTGTAGACATCAGAGGGGAGCAATGGCCCTGAGGAGAAGGCCACAGAACGTGATCTGTAGTTAAAGCTGGAAAGGTCTGGGGCTGCTCAGCCCTGAGGGGAGAAGACTGAAGGGAATCTGGCAACGTTCTGCAAAGAGGCAGAGAGATGCTGCAAAGCCCAGGCTGGCGAATCCTCCTGCACAACACAGGAGAGGCCAAGCGGTCACAGCTTAACTTCCCACAGGAGGGTGAGGTCAGACACCAGTTCAAGCTTTAGAACTGGAGAGCACTGAAGCAGAATGCCTGGGATGACTTTCCAGCATGGGGTAGCTCAGGGGCAGCTGAAGAAGGGAAGCATGAAACAACCTCTCCCTGTTCCTGTTTTATTCCGTGATTACTCACCAAGCTGATACGAATTGCAGGTCCCCAAAAAGCCTCACGAAGATGCCCCTTGAAGACGCACCAAAGTGACTCCGAGGGCAGGAAGTGCTACGTAAGATGCTTTCTGATGGCTCTATTCCCTGCAAAGCCCCACAGCTACCTTAGTGACAGAGTACATCACAGTTACAATTTTGGATGTACACAGAAGTCAGGAAATTAAAAATGCTGGTTCCCACAGCAACCGGGATGCAGCCTGCCAAGAGAGAAGGAACGTTCTAGCCTAGTCAAAAGGTGTTAATTTTAATGCCTGAAGGCAACTTCCACTTCCAGATGCCTGAAGAAGGCCACAGTGAAAGCTCTCTCGATCCTCAGTTTCTTTGTTCCTGAATTACCTGCTCTTGCTTGTGGAACACAGCACAGATTTGAGTTTGGAAATGAAAAGGAGAGACAAACAAATCAAGGCTGCTGCGAAGACCGTCACCAGGAATGCTGTGATGCTGGAGCACACTGTTTCAGCACTCACACTGTGTGTGCCTTCCCATTCTCCAGCTCTGTGAAGCAATAATATCCCCAAGAACAGGGCAAGAAACAGGCATAACTTAGGTGTTCTTAACTGCACGTTCGCATTAGAGTGAGGAAGTTATGGGTATATTGAGACTGGTATGGAAATAACCTCTGCCTTTAGAACTTGGACCTGGAATACCTTCTTTTTCCTGCCCTCCTGTTTTTGCTCTGGGAGCTGTGTTACAGAGTGGTTTAGGGTGCAGCCGATCCTTTGAGAATAAAACATCAGAAGAAGGATGAACAATTTTAGTCAGTCCAAAAAAATCCTCCCTGTTCTTCACATTGATGCCTCCAGCAAAGGCTAAAGGGATTTTCTTGAGCTTCCAAAAGATTCTCCCTAGAAACAAGAACAATCCTGGGAGGCTGAAAGAGGGGATGTGTGAAACGTATCAAGGTCTTCAAATGACAAATGCCTTCCACAACATTCTGAACACATAAATCCAACCTTGAAACCAGTGACAAATCTGCAAGTTGGCATCCTACAGGATGATGTTAAACCTATTGATCAAGTATGATAAGAGACTGCTCATCACAAAAGGCAGCACGTATCTATAAAAAAACCCCAATATGGAAACAAGTACCTGGAGAAATTATGGAAAAGAAAGTTCTGGAGCAGGAGCCATTTGAGATGTGATCTCCTACGGGTGAACAGAATGTCAAAATCTAGCAGTAATCCAGATGAATATCCAATGAGACACATAATGAAGGTGGCAAGAAACTTCAGCAGTGGCATAGAGATGAGATCACAGAATCTGGTTTGGGTTGAAGGGACCTTAAAGCACATCCAGCTCCAACCCCTGCCACGGGCAGGGACACCTTCCACTGGAGCAGCTTGCTCCAAGCCCCTGTGTCCAACCT
>WYDI02023816.1:0-29684 GCA_009867235.2 Psittacus erithacus | reverse complement strand
CAGCCCAGCTCTCTCAGCCTGGCTCCAGAGCAGAGCTGCTCCAGCCCTCACAGCATCTCCGTGGCCTCCTCTGGACCCTCTCCAACAGCTCCTTGATAAAGGAGTTATGTTCTAAATGTGAAATCTAACACAGCAAAGCAAGTTCTGAACCTGCCTCATCTCTTCAGAAGTTTCAAGAGCGGAAAAGGAATGAATTAAAACCACAGAAGATTAGTGGGTTTTTTGCTAGCACGGTTTATAGCTACCCATCTCCTCTGAATAAACAAGGAAAAGCTAAATACAGAGGGATTCAGATCTGAAACCCAGAAGCCTCAAGATATTACCAACATAAAAATGCAGAGCTAAAAGCACATTTGAAAATACTCTGCACTTGCTCTGCTGTTTTACATAGTGCACATCTTGCAGGTGGGCTTGTGTCGGCAGCAGACACTACGGAAAGCATCTGACTGCAAATGGTGGCTGAAGACAAAGAGTCCTCAGCATTTCTGAAAGACACATTCTGACCAAAGCAGAGGTTTGTGTGCAGTCAGGAGCACCGTGTGGCACCCAACTCCCTATGCCCTGTTACTACCAGGTTGACAACTACCAGGTTGACACAGAGTGCCGGTAAGACGTCAGCTGAAGCCAGATGGAAGTGCCAAACCTCCAGCTCGGCTTTTGCTGTGGAGTTGCCACCAACGCCTCTGTAATCCAGCGAGGAACCGGTGAGCAGTCCAACAACTCCCACTCGCAGCTGCCTTTTAATCACACGCTCGATATCTCTGAAGATTAGACAATTATTTCCGCATAATCAGTGTCCAGAATGAGGCACAAACAACATCCGCAACGGGGTGATTAAACAGAAAGATGGCAAAAGCTTAGAGAAGTTCCCTGAAAGAGAGACAGTTACAGCCTGGACCCATCCACTGCGCACACGTGGATTGCTTCTTCCACACCCCTCTATGTTCTACTCCGCAGCATCTTTCAAAGAGGTCCCACAGAACGCCCTCTGCTCATACCATCTCCACACAACTTCCTTTCCTTTTGCTTTCGTTTGCTACTTTAATGGCTGGTTTTCTAAATGCTCGTTTCCTTCTCCTCCATTTCGCTGTGCAAAGTAGTTTTGACACATCCCAAGACATTCTCCTACTTTAAGGCCTCATTAAACTCAAAACTCTGTTCAGGGTCAATGGAAAGTTCATGAGACTCGTCAGGAAGCCTGACATGATTAATGGCTTTACACTGAGACAATGTGAAGTTCGCCTGGCTTCCTGCTCAAGGCAGCCCCAGACCAAGCCCTTGCTGTCCACTCTGTGCAGCTCTTCTCGTATCTGAAGGGCTGAACACAACTGAACAGTGGAACACGCATTTGTTCTTTGGTTGTTCTCCATGGGGTTTTTCGAGTTTGTTTCTGTTTCTAAGATGTTTCCCATCCCAGCTGAGGGGAGATGAATCTATGAGGTTCAATTACATTATTTTTGTCAAGAACTGCTGCCACAACAGAGCTGACCAGGTCCAGCTCAAGCAAAAGTGTCTGAAGAAGGCCCTAGGCCACTACATGAGACATTAATAGGTTTTTCTCTGTTTAAACTCTTTAAATGACTATTTCAAGCTGACAAGTTACTGCCTGTCAGCTGAGTCACTGTAATAAGCTTAAATCTCTGCACGAGTTTAGGGTTCAGTGGAGCCCTCATGTTTGAGCTCATGCCTGAAACAGCACATTCGAAGGAAGCCACCGTTCTCAGCATGACCCAAGGTGAGAGCAGAGTGGAACACATCTCCTGCAGTACGTATGACAACCCTGGTGTCTGGAAGGAGTGATCTTCGGCAGGTAGAAAGCAGGAAAAGAAACACACGACAGGCATAAATGTCAGCTCTAACCTGATTCATGCAACCAATCGCCAACAGTTTGATATTTGGAGGCTATCCTGATTGACTGCTTCCTGCTGACAGGAAATAAGTTTGTTGCTACAGATTTCAGTGGCAGTAAAAGCCAACGCCAACTCAAAATGCCCTTCCTGAAAGTAATATTCAACTGGGTAACATTATGCATAGAAAGAAGGATGATGAAGTCAGGGAGCAACAGTGTTCTGGCAACGCCTTCCTTACAATATGTTTTACTCTTCAAAGAGCCCATGGAGCCAACCACCCAGTGTCACGTGCAGCAGGAATAATTCAGCATACAAACTCAGAGAGCAATTAGTAGTATTATTATTTGAATTGCCTAAAAGGACACTCCAGGGGTTTGCAATTTTGTGATCACAGGGAAAGAGCCTCATAGGCAGGACAGAAAAGTTGTGCCAAATGATGGCACAATAGGAGGTTACCATTTCCCTTCAGGTAGGTAAGATATGGCTAAATTAGTATTTTCATGTAATTACGTTTCCCATGTTAATATTCCTACATCAGCTCCTGTTGCTTCTAATTGAGGTGGGCACATTCCCTGCCTGCTTCATGGTTTCTGAGCTAAACCACTGATGAAGGAAGCAGCTATTTGGAAAACGCTTGGCTCAAGAGGCAGAACTGGCTGGTTGAAGGGACCAGCTCTGGGATGTGGAGCCCTTTGTGTCCAACTGGGCCCAGCACCGGAGCGGCTGGCAAAGAGCTCTCTACCAGCTGAAAGCAGCTTGGTGTGCCAGGTCCCACAGGGAGATGCCACTTGAATCTCCATCCAGAGCAGGGGCTGGGCTGCTCCCAGCGGCACAGCGCAGAGAAACAGTGTGGTGGGATCGCACTGCATTTTCCAGGGGAAAAACACCCGAAGGTTTCTGAATGCCAGGATCACCTGGGGACGTTCTAGAGGCCTCCCTGGACACATCCATGTGGTCACTACTTTTCTTCCCCAGCACTTCAAACCCTTTTTCTATCCTGGAGAGTCAAAACAGCAAAGTGTTTCCAGGCAACCGAGACCAATGACCTCTTGTCTGCAAACCAAACTGTCAGGACAGTTCAGGCCAAGGTCTGAGCCGAGTACACAAACACTGCCTGAGCAGCCACGGGCTTTTCCAGGAACTGTTATCCACCCTGTGCAGACAGCCCTGTGTCACCAAGCCATCACACGTGGGACAACGTGAGGATGTGGCCTAACCAGGTTACATCCTTTAGATCCAGCCGCTGTCAGGTCTTTGCCACCCAGTTCTGGTGACCTGGCTGTGTCCTAGATGTGAGAGTTGTGACATGGGATTCACATCAGATAAAGCTACAGAGCCTCACAACAATGCACAAATTCAGCATATGCTGAGAAAAGCAATGGCATGATTTTAAGTATGATTTCAAGTGGAGAGAGGGGAAAAAAGGGGGGGGAACCTAGTTAAGGATTGCTATTTTTATACGAACATTAATATACTAATGTGTAGTTCGGTAGTGAAAATGACTAACAGCACAGCAAGGTTCCATATTTACTTGCTGTCACTGATTTCAGAGCAAATTGGCTCAGGTTAAAAGTCAAAGAAGGATTCTTCTGCTGCCAGCACTGCACATTTCAAGAGACATCTGAAAATCAGGCTTCTTACCTTATCATTGTGAAAGGACTCTGCAATCCAAATGTAACTAACAATTCAGTTGATGCACGAGCAGAAATAGATGCCAGCTCACTCTCCCATAGCCAGAGAAACTCTGCAAAGCTAACGGGAGTTTAAAACCATTTTGTCAGAAAAATAAGTGGCTCTGACAGGCGCAGGGAGCAGGCAGATGAGAATACAGCCACCTAATGCTGGGTACCGCAGGGACAGGAGCATCTCATGTGCTGTGCTCCAGAGCACGCTGCCCTCTCCAACAGCCTCGCTCCAAGGAATTCAACACGGTCTAGTGTGAGGTGTCCCTGTCCACGGCAGGGAGCCGGAACTGGATGATCTTAAGGTCCTTTCCAACTCAAATCATTCTATGGCCTTAATGCTTACAGCACGGAAGACAGGAATGGTGAGATGCTGGGGTAGGAAGGGTAAAATAACTAGCTCAGCGCTAGGAGCAGAATCCATACCTCCATCTCCAGCCTTCACCCTTACCCACAGCCCAGCTATGCCATTTTTCTTTAAACAAGCATGTTTTGGGCCTGATCCTGACAGTGGCAGATACTCTGCAGGTCTTCCTTGAGTGTGCTGCAGTGCGCAGAGGAATGCTGCAGATTATTCTGACAACCCCACAGTTGTACAGCCATTCCTACTGGAATCCTGTGGCGCGGGTTTTATACTAATAGAGATCATCCTTCCTCCCTAGTAGTGTGCTCTGCCCACTTCCATGGCATAATTTCCAGGGAAATCATCACAGATCTGAAATGGCTGCAGGTATAAAACATGTTTACCCCACTGGAGGGCATGGAATGGGATGTTTAGCATGGTGCATCTTATCCCAAGCACCACAGATGAATAAATAATGCTTATCAAAGAACCACAGCTAGTGGGTTTAATGAAAGGGCTTTCAAGTTGCAATGATTATAAATGACAGCAATCAGAAGACTTCTGTACAAATAAGCTACATCAGAACATGGGAGAATATGACAATATTGATCAATCACAAGTAGGAAACTTAAGCCCAAGTCACCAGATCGAAGTCTAAGTGAGTGGGAATGCTGCCCTCCTGTACAGAGCAGCCCTGCACGCACTTGGGTAGTGGGCAGGTCTGATCTCTGGCTATGAAGAAGCATGGAAACTGTACAGATACTCTCCCAGATGTGAGCTGCTGCCTTCCAAGGCAGAGGGGAAAGGAGATGAACTAGGGTGGAGATATGAGAGGTTTTCTGCCTGTGGTTTTCCTGCCATCTGGGCAGGTGTAGGGGATGGATGCCGGCTCAGGGCTGTCAAGAGCAGCAGAATGCTCTGTAGGAGCAGAAGGTGAGTGTTTATTTTGTACTTGTCCTTCGATTAGAGAGAATACATGATAAAGACCAACTCCCCCCTTCCCCCAGGCGGGGCTCCAAGGGAGCATCACATCCACAACAGGAAAACGTATCACCCTTCAAGAACTCAACTGCCTCTCATGCACACAAACATAGTTGAAAAGTTCCTTCCCTCCCACATGGAAGCAGCTGCAGAGAAATCTCTGCTTAATATTGACACCTCCAGCCCAGAGAGCACCCCATTTGCCTCCATTACATCCAGAGTTTGGAATCAAAGATGTATGATGTGACAGGAGGGGGAAGAGGCATCAGTGAAGATGGCGAGCAGTGCCCTGTCCTCGTTTCTGGAAGTCTCTGAAGACAAGAGGGACAGGGCTGCAGCAATGGATTGCCTAATGCTCCCATTCTTTCCCAGCCACAGGAAAAGCCTATCGGGAGTCTGAAATGTGCCACGTAGCTTCTTTTCTGCAACTGGCTGCAAATCCTTGTGCTCCAAAGCATATTCCTTGAGAGTGCTCACCGGCATGCTGCAAACAAGCAGAAGTACTGCCAATTGTTTTAGCATGATAAATGCATTTAAAAGCTTTCAATATTTTTGCCTGTTTATAGCATGTTCCTTGAGGAATTTTGACAAGTTTGCCGGAATGGAAAAGTTACCAAATGCACAACTGCTGCTGAAGTGAATGCAAATTCACAAGTAAGAAACCTGGCCATTCCTGGGGTGTTGAAAGGGGAAGCCAAAGGACAAACAAACCCAAAGCACTGCTCCTGACAAAGTGAGACTGGACAAGGCAGTGGCTGGTCACACACAGCCTGTGCTGGCAGTACAAGGCACACGTCCAAAACTGCTTCCTACAGATACCTCATCAGTTGGCAACGTGGCTCCCATGCAACACGCAGCACTGCGCACCCAGATGTGACCTAACTCTCTTGGTACTTCCGCAGGAACTAAAGAGACAAGTGCCTCACCTGGGACAATAAAAGGCTTGATTGTGGTGGCACAAGCAGAGCACCAAGGTTTCTCTCTGTGCTGTGGCTAAACTAAAACCCAGCCCTTCCTCTGGCATCTCCAGCAGGGCCACCTGCCCTTGCAGTCCAGAGGCCAAACCAGACTGCTGCTCCTCGAGGTTTTGGCTGCTCTAGAAGCCCTGGGATGCTATTTCCACCTGCAAACATTCATTTCCACGTGTACCTCTGCAGCTCCCCAAAGCTGCGAGGTAGGGCAGAGTGAGCAGAGCAGGGAAAGGCTTTGAGTGCAAATGAGGAAAACCACAGTTTAAATCCCCCAAGGTCAACAAGTATCCCACTGGAACAGGCAGGGCATAGCACTGAAATGATGTAAGTGGCTCATATATTGAAAGGTAATCTGCTAAAGAGTAAAACTATGCAGCCCAGTAAGCACATGGTATAAAGAGCCTTTAATATTGATTCACTCATTCAATATTTCATGGGATTCACATCTTGCTCAACAGTGGAGCAACAAGAGAGAAAATGCTCAGTTTGGTCATGTCCTGATGTCTATGAGATTAGAGAAACAGCAGCATCGTCAGGTTTGGACTGACTTCATGTTTTAATAAAGACACTGGCTGGTTTTAGCACTGTTCTCAGACACGTTTGGTGCTAGGTCTGTACACAGAGGTGATACAGGCTGGGCATAGAGGAATGCCTGTAGGAATGAGATTCCCAGCGATGGGATGTGGGCAGGAAACCCCTCAAAGCTCTGTTGCAGAGGTCATAAAAATGGTAAGAGGAAAGAGATCAAGGCCATCACAGGTACCTCAGTGCCCTGCAGAGAGAGGAAGGGACATGGACATGCGACCTGTACAAACCTCAGTGCAATTGCACCCAACCTGCTCCAGGACTCACCAAACATGTTCCCGATGTGGCCGTTCTTGGTCAGTGGTCGCAGCTCGTTTTTCCCAAGCGCGTAGAGTTTGTAGTTATCCCAAGCGAATTTCATCATCTGCAGAAAGAAAGATTGAGTGGAAGCGCTTAACAGAACTGTGAGGTTCCTGGGAAGGAGCAGGAGTTCCCCATTCACTGCTGAACCCAACAACCACCTCATTGTAAAACCTCGATCCGCACCGGGCATTAATCATGGGGCTGCACTCAGCAGTTTGCTGCAGTCTCAGACTCAGAACTCAGGACTGGCACATTTCTGCAGCAGCACAGTTCCCAGCACGATGGGAATCCTGTGCAAACCAAGTGGGAGTTTTAGACAGATGTCTCCATCTCGGAATTCCTGACCTTTTCCATGGAGTATCAGTGTTTCAGAACCACAGCATGCTGGGGTTGGAAGGGACCTCTGGAGATCATCGAGTCCAACCCCCCTGCCAAGGCAGGGCCACCTACAGCAGCTTACACAGGATGGGAATTAAATGGGCTAAAAACCTAAGGCCAAAGCTGAGCATCCCCAGTTACAGGGACGTAACCTCCGTGGTTTTCCCATTTCTTTATCACAGCAAAAATAAAACTTGATCAAACTGCAAAAGCACTCCCCAGGTGCCCACCTGGCAGCAGCCTCATGTAGGACTTTGGCAAAGCAGTACCACAAAGGAACACGATGCACTTAATACAGTGGTGAGCAAAGGAGAAATTGCTCTTTGTTTAAGGACTGCACTGAATCCGTTCATAAAGGAGAAAGGGGAGACCCATGACATTTTGATTTCTTCCTATGACAACTCAAAAGTGCTTTCTTGAGTCCTGCGGATGGGCTGGGTGACTACTGAGAAACCCCTTCCAACTCAAACAATTCCTTCTGGGACATTTGAACTGTCCTGCCCAGGCTCAGCACATTGACCTTTGTCTGAGGACTGCAAGGCAGTGTCTTTGTGCAAGTTCCAACACACACAGCCCCAGAGCCCAGCACAGCTTTTTCTCTCCTCCTGCCCCTTTGGCTCCAGCTGGTAGGAGAAATTAAACCTACAAGTACCCTCTGTTCAGCAGGAGACCCTGGGACGTGTCGGCTTCTAAGGAGTGCCTTAAATAAAGCTGCCTTTTAGAATTCACACAGCCTGACTCTGAGCAATCGCGGTGACCTGCACCTTCTTTGATTCAGTCCCTGGCAAAAAGATAACAAAGGGGAGAAGGCTGCTTCAGAGGACTGACGATATTCTCCACTGCCATCCAACAGAGAGGAGAGACTTCAAAAATGCTTTACTCAAACAAGACATCTGAGAGAAAATGACAGTTTAAAACAAATCATTCTTCTACAGAGTGCCCCTGTCTACTGCCTGCAACAGCAGTTACTGCTCTATTTCAGGACCAGAATATGTAGGTTTCTTTGGTCGGAAATTGCTAGCATCATTTCAGCTCTTACTATTGTCCTTCCCTCCGGCTGAGTGTTGCACAAACCCAACACTGCAAGCCTCTGGCAATCTCCTCTCCTTCATTAGCACGCACAAACCGAGAGCCCCACCACCGCATCCTCCCCCCGCTTTCAAACATCGAGCTTCCAAAGTAAAGTTTCACAGAGCTGCTCCCAGGGACGAGCACAAACGTTCGCACTCCAGCAGCACCAAGAGAAGGAATGCCGGACAAACACAGCCAACCTGGATGAATTAGTCACTTGGAGCACTCTGCTCCCGAGAAACTGAATCATGACCAGGCAGGGAGGGGGGAGAAACCTCCACGGAATCCATCAAACACACCCTCATCATCTGACTTGATCCTCAGCAGACCTTTGGGGGGGGTTCGGCGGCAGCATTATCGTAAGCGGGAAGTTCTCAATGTTCATTAACCCGAGAGGGCATCTCTGTGCGAACTGTGCGCTCTCTTGGATGGTACTGAGTGAATGCTTTTATGCCTCAGAGCTTGATCCTGAAGCTTACTGCGGGAAAGATGGTGTTCCTGTAATGACAGCTTTCCCACAGTGAGCGAGAGGGCTCGTGCCCCAGAAAGGAAACAGCTAGGCAATCTATTTGCTTCATTTCTCCTCTAAATCCGAGCTGAGGAAGGAGGACCCACCCTTCTGGCACACAGACACGCTGGACATGGGCAGGATGTGGAAATGACTTTATTTTGCTGCATAACCCCTAATGCTGTAATTCTGAATCAGCCTCATTTTAAGCTGAGTATGAAATCTGTTCCTTCCCTTCCCTCAACTTTAACCGCTCCCTTCCAGCAGGGCTGAAGTTTCTTCTTCAGAGCACGCCCCAGACGCAGGCCCCTCTGCCCCGTCTGTGCCTCTCTGGGATCAGCTCACCGGCACCTCCATCACAGGCAGAAAACTACCCCAGGTTTCCCTCCAACAGCCACTTAGATCCTACCAGGGCAATTCCCTCCTCTCCTGCTGCCTCCTGGCACAAGGAGGAGCAGCATGAGGCTGCTGCAGAGCTCCTGGAGTGACTCACTGTCACTTTCATCATTTAGGCCATTACCTTTCCTTGTGCTTTGAATTAATACATTTATTCTTTGCCTACTGAAGCATGTAAGCTCCATTTGTCACAGTGCTGCAAAAGTTCCACTACAAAACGATTTCTTGGGCTGTGCTGGCTGCAGCGTTTAAAACTCCCCTTCTCTGTTGGGTCCTGAGCTGATCATCAGGCAGAGGATGGATGAGGCTCTGCCTCATCAAACTGACAGGTTTCCTATACGTGAGCAGGATTTTGCTCACTGCTTTTAAACCGTCTGTGTTTGGGAGGCAGGATGCGTACTGTGGTACCCTTCCATTTCCCAAGATCAAGCTTTCCTCCCTTTAATGATGGGTCCAAAAGCAGCAACTGGAAAAGTTTATAAGCCGAAAGCATCTGCACCATTCTGCCCATTCTGGCTTTCTGCAGCTGTCTTTTCAATCCAAATTTAGCAGTTCCCACTTCCAAACCACTACAGAGATTCATCAAGTTTCTAAAAGTGGGGACTCCACATTTATATACTGTATGGAGGACTGAGATGGAGCTTTCAGAAGCTTTGACAAAGGCTCCAAATGCCAGGCTGAAAGAGAAGGGGATGGAGCTGAGAGATGCAAAACTGCATAGCGAGGCGTTCAAGTCAGCTTTGTGATGAGATGCCAAGGTTAGAAGCGAGTATTTTATGTCATTCCAGTCATGAGAGATCACAATACGTCAGCACTAACGTTATGCCAGTTTAGATTTGAAAAATGGCACCAGAACCACCAAAATTATGGAAATAGAGCCATAATTTTAGATTTTGTTCTTAGCAGTGTGCCGTCTGATAGACAATCATCTCTTTGGCCCTGAGACTTGACTCACCCTGGCTTTCAGCTGATCTATAGCAGGGCCTGCCAAATTTGTACGGGAACTTGTCAGGTTGGCTCTTTTCTATAAGCTGAGAGTGAGTTTTTGCTTTCAGAAGTTTCAGCTCCCAGCCAGATGATTACCTGTTCAATCAACTGCAAGGAGCTAAACTGAATTCTGCCACTTGGATCATTCAGCCCATTACCTTCTCTTGTGATTTGCTCCAGCCAAGCCCAGTAGAGACATCGCTCACAAGCCCCCAGCTATGCCATAGGGGCTGCAGCCTGCAGCCATGCAGAGCCAGGCACCGAGGGCAGCATCCTGCACCAAGCTCTTTGCTGCTTCAGGGTCTTCAACTATGTCTTTGCAGGGTCCTGACACTGCAGCATTCAGGTTGCACTAACCCAGTGTAGAACAAGGTTAAAACTGCTTCCAGTGCTTTTCTTTTTAATCTATGGAAATATCTGGAAATCAGCTTTATAAGTACTCCCCTTTAAAATACTGGGCCAAACACCAAATGCTTGTGTCCCTTCATAGACTGCAGGAAATCATACAAGTATTTAATGTTTTTCATTGATGCCCCAAACCTCTCCGTCCTAATGAGCACGCCACAGCAGCACCTACACTGCAACCACAGCTTTGCCCATTCTCCCATTTCCATTTGCTGTTGACGTGTCTTAGCAAGAATCCTTATGTTTTCTGAGATCAAACATGCCAAATCTCACACTGAAAGTCACCACTCCAGGCTCAGTACATAGAAGCATTTTCCCTGATTTTCCGGGAACCTGAGGTTATGGAAAAATCAGACTCCAATGGAAAGGCAGTCAGGAAGAATTCAGCCCAAAAAGGCACAGAGCAAATCCGGTGATCCAGCTGGTGAAGAACCAGGGCTCAGGATAAAAACATGACCAAGGAAGTGTTTGCACCCTGCAGAGCTGTGCAAACGTGGTGCTCTTTAACAGGGAAGAACTGAACCACTGACAGTCCCTGGTGTCCTGTACTTGCAAAACGCAGAGAGACGAGAAGGGAAAAGACCAAATCCCCCCCTCTCACTCGCCCTCCTTTTGCCACCAGGAAGGTTTCAAACTCGGAGCATTCCCACACCGCTATTTGATTAGCTTTGTCCATCTCAGCTGGGATAATCAGCAAACGCTTAAAAGATGAAATCTAAATATAGCAACCAAGCAGCCCTTTCCAGGTACTTCCAAGGAACATTACACAAAGCCATTATTTTCACAAGGTAACCACTTTCGCGGCTCTTTAGCCTCTTTTCTTCAACTCCCCTTCAAACACTCAGCTATTAGGCTCGCTCAGGAACAGCCAGGGGGTTGTGGGTTTGTTGTGGGTGGTTTGGGGGTGGTTTTTTCTAAGGAAAAAGAAAAATTTCCCAATTGTATTTGTTCCTTGGTTTCTCCCATCTCAAATTACCAGGCAGGTTTCCCTTCCTTTCCCAGCAGGAGGAAGATGACTTGTCATTACTTTCAATTTTAGGACCTGTTCTTTCCCATCTCTAACCTTCTTGCTACTCCAAAATAGCCCTTGTCTAGCCTGGAGTTTTAACCTGCAATATAATGCCATTTTCCCCAGCTGTATAAAAATGATTTGCCAGATGCAGAGAAAAAGAGGAACCAACTGTCTGTCTTGCAGACAGAATAGAAGTCTGCCCGAACACATCAGGATGAGCCATTCCTATTGGGAATGATGGAGGGTATTTTTTTCTAATCAGACTTGCATAAACCTGCATAATTCAGGATTGACTGTGGGAAAGGGAATGGAACAGCACCATGTTCATTATCTGCTGCTGCTTTAATATTATCACATGGAGACACATATATATACACACACATCTCCGTACAGACAGCATGGCAGAATGTTATACAATACTAGAATTTAATATGAAGCTGAATAACTTCTCAGGCCACTTCTTTGGGACATTGTCCTTAGAAAGGTTTTTACATAACAGCAAAATAAGAACAAGAAGGCTGTGTGTTAACTCCAGGTGATGGAAAGGTTCCATTTAGGCAACATTAATATCCACTTACTGGCTTTTCCCTGCTGACTTTCCAAGCCTGTTCCTCACAAAACACAGTGCTTGAGCACATGAGAGACGTTACCAAGCAACCCTCGGGAATGGACACCAACACTGATAATCCATTTGGAAGTAATTACCTTTTATAATTAAAGATTACAGTAAATCCAATAGATCCCAACAGGAACCTGAACAATTTAGAGACAAGCTGGGTAACTCGCCTGGTTTATAGCACCCATGTTAGCTTCTGCCTTGGAATAAACCAAAGTGAATTGCAGATGTTTTCACCCATGGCTTTCAAACAGCTAATAACTCCTGAGAGTCTCATGTCAGTGTCAATGCAACGTGACCACGTTGATTGAGCTGATGGTAAAGGGGTGACTGCACATGAAACCTGAGGCTGCTTGTACCCAACAGCAAAACCAAGTGAAGGCAATCTCATCGACTCCCAATAGGATGCGTATTTCCTCTCTGCTTCCCATTCCTGACCCTTCTCATACACCCTCAGGTGTAAGAGGTGATGTGGGCGAGGGGACACTGGGATTATGCACACACTGTATCAGGGCAGGAGGTTGATCAGCCCCCAGACAACACAGGACTGGTTCCTGTTGCAAACCCACCTCCTCAAAAGCAAATTCCTGCACACACACCCTTTGGAATGATGCTCAAAGCTCAGGAAACCTCAGCTCTCTGACAGCTGCCTTTGCCACTGTTGTACTCACTTGCTCCTTCAGCACAAAGTAAAGGCTGGTGTTCCCCAGCCCAAGCACCAGTCTGAGCACACAGCTCCTCCCGTGGGCTCCAGCTTCTGCAACAGATCCTAACCCCAAATTTCAAAGCATGGCAGCCAACTGCCTGCAAATACAGCAGCCGATTGTTCAGCGTTAGATGGGCAATAGACACTGGCAATTACTTGCTACACGTCGCTTCATCTGTAAGCAAATATAACCGAGCAATCCAAGCAGCGGGTGAGCGGGGCTTTGCTTCAGCTGCGTCTGGCAAAGCCTTGGCAGCTTGTTTTCCAACTTGCACGGGTGGTTTTTATCACATCAGCTCGCTCCCTCCTGCACAACAGCCAAAGACACAGCAGACCATGGCACAGAAAACCGGCCTCCAGCACTGCGAGCACAGGAGGAATCTGTATGAAGTCAGGAGGAATCACCTTCCATCACAGCCACAGGGCTCCTTCCAGCAAGCTGCAGCAAAGGAGAGTTTCGGCTTCTGTTCCCAGGCAGTGGGTGCAGCAGCGTGAAACAGAGCTCGGATGCGCAGGGGGAAGCATCCCTCCCTCCCACAGCCAGGAGAAAAGCAGGACCAGAAGCCTGAACACCGGGGGAACCAAAGAAGCCCAGCACAGAGTCCAAGGTCATCAGTGTTAGTGACAAGGACAGAAACCTCCTGACTCACAGCCCCTGCTAGGAAAGCTGAATGGGAGAAAGAAACAGCTCAAAACACAATTAAACTAACTCCTAATTAAATTCCTAACGCAACTAGATTTAACTGTGTCAAGAGAGGAACAAAATAATAATCCTTTGATAGGGCTGTCTGAGGCATTAAGACCCAGCTGGATCCAGCTGCATCTAAATCAGGAAACATGTCAGCAAGAGCAGTTGATTTTGCAGTTTGTTTCCTAATGAGATGCCAGCCTGCAAGAGGACGGCAGCGGGCCTGAGAGCAAATCTGCAAGTCTAGACCAAGGCACGGGGTGATTTAGCAGAGTGCCGAGAAGAGCTGGAGCCTCATCTCCTTCGCTTCCCAGAATCAGAGCTCGTGGCAAATGCTAATAGAAGGAAAAGGGATTTGTGTTCTCGGCCACCCCAATGCTGTCAGCCTCTGGAACTGAGCAAGCATACAATATCCCAGAGCACGGCTGAGCTGACGCTGTGCAACAAGCAGCAATAAGCCCATGAAGATTCTTCTTATCATAGAATGGTTTGGGTTGGAAGGGATCTTAAGATCTTCCAGTTCTAACCCTCACATTAGACCATGTTGCCCAAGGCTCATCCAACCTGGCCTTGAACACTGCCAGGGATGGAGCATTTATCATTTCTTTGGGCAACCTGCGCCAGCACCTCAGCATCCTCACACTAAAGAACCTCTTTATATCTAACCTGAGCTTCCCTGTTTCAGTTTGAACCCATCACCCCTTGTTAAGACTCTGTTAAACTTGAGAGATGGTTTCTTTCATAGATGGACACTCAAAAGGTAATTCGGCATCCTGCAAAAACCATTTGGGTCACTGTCAAATAGCAAATCTAACTGTAGCTTGTGAAGATGCTGTGCCAGCAAACATACAGAAAGGGAATAGCAAGATACAGGAAAGATCAAAAACTGGAGAGGACACTTTCAGAGAGATCAGCACAGGAATCATTCCCATCTCTCTTGTTATTACCACAGAACGAAGGCAAAAGTAGTAATTTCAGCAACATCTGTGAGGATGAAGAAATCGGGAAAGCAATTTAAGGTCCTTAAGGGGGGTTGATACTCTGCAGAATTCGACCTCAGCTCTCATTTACTGCTCCCATGCATTCAGATTTCAAAACTGGAAATTTAAGTTGTGAGGATGCATCTGTAGCACTTAAAAGTGGTTTCAAAGGAGAAGGTACTAGAATGTGTTCAAGTAACAACAGGAGATGGGAAAAGAATTTCTTCTTGTAAAATACTGGAATATTTAATAATAATATTCTAACATTAGAATGCCAGACACATAAAAGTATTAAAATATACCTATGAACTCCATCACACCATGCTACACTTTATGTGATGCAAGTTTCAGGGATTACTGTATGTGCTACACTTTGGAAGTGCAGGTACCATATATCCAAACGCATCTATACAGACTTCCACGCACAAAGAGGCATCCCAAGCAGTTATCTTCCCCAACACTACTGCTCTGTCACAGATCATCACCCTTACATCCTAGTGCAATGGTTCACCTCCCAAGATAACTTCTGCTGACAAAGCTGCAGAGTAGATGTCTGTCAAACACACAACTCCACAGCTGCTGCCAGGCTGCAAACACAATGCAGGATGTGCCCGCCTGGATGGCAGGCAGACCCCGACAGCGAGCAGCACACTGTGCGTGACACCATCATTAGGGTTTTGCAAGTCACCTCTAGGCTGGACACTCCGGCAATGGCTTTTCTTAGCGACTCCTGTTTCACTCCAGGATGCTTGGAGGAAAGAAGCTGGAAAAAATGACTTACCTCGTAACTGTGCTTCAAATGTCACCTCTGAGTCCCCCCCCCGAGCTTAGCGCCTGCAGCATAAATCAGGCAGGAAATTCCCCCAGCTCTCAGGATTTTGGGCACTGTGACATACCCATGGGCTGCCTTAGGGCTCTTACATTTCAACTATGTCCCTTCAAGCATGTACAGCACAGTCTTCACAGTGAATCCCTAATTGCACACAGACTACCAATTCTCTTTAAAAGCGACCAGCATTCCAGGTCAGTTATGCACATCCATCAGTTAAACACCCAGGCCAGAATCCATCAGCTCCTCACCATCATAGCCCCACACTAAAAGGGAAGGTGGATGGAAACACAAACACTAAGCAGGACTGGTTTTCCAGACCTGCATTATGACAAGGTAAGTGATTTTCCCCTTCCCTAAAGATACCATCTGCACAGGATTCTCATTTCTGGAAAGCCAGCACCCAAGGGGATGCTCTAAAAGAAGCTGTAGTGATAACTAACCCAAAATGGACAGACTGCAGGGGTGGGGTGGGGGAGTGTGGGGACATTTCTCTTTCTTTTTCAATGTGTTTGAAAACTGT
Organism: Psittacus erithacus; assembly: GCA_009867235.2. Lineage (NCBI taxonomy): Eukaryota > Metazoa > Chordata > Aves > Psittaciformes > Psittacidae > Psittacus > Psittacus erithacus. The sequence continues at coordinate 13,870 of WYDI02023816.1, read as the reverse complement.
TTTCATCTCCATCCAAATGCTGGAACAGGCAAAAAGAGGGAAGTCAAGGACTGGCAGCACACCTCGTGCTTTATCGCACACTTGGATGGCTTAACAGGAGAGATGTGGGAGGATGAGTTTAGTTTAGTGCTTTCTTGCTGGTTCACCTGCTCCCCATCTGTCTTTGCAGACTTTGCTCTGAGGGGCAGACCAGAGCATCGCTGCCCTCTGCCTCCTCTCCCGTTTCAAGTTACCGGAGATGCGAACTTCTGAAGACAGGAACAGAGCAATTCTCAAGCATTAAGGAGTCAGCAGAGATTAGTCCAATGATTTATCAAAGGTAATAGCTAATAACAGACACAAAAATCTTGCTCACAGCCTTCCTGGAGCCTCCAGTCAGAGCTGTCACCTTACGAAAGTGTTACAAGAAATCCTTGGACCACAGTACCAAATTTATTAGCCAGAGGCTGACAAACTCTTCCAAGAGTCCCACAGCCAACAATAAATCACAGAAACCAGGCTGCAGATGCTGGATCTTTAATATAACCGAGGTTGGTGGAGTGGGCATTGGAACAATGTTAGAATTGAGCTGCAGGAGCAAAGAGGATCTCTTTCATTTAGCCCGACCTCCCATCACAGGAGGCACCAGGGCCTGGCCTCACTCCAGCACGGCACTAGACAGTCATCATACAACAATGATTAATGAACTACTGAAAGAATAAAGCAAGAAATGGCAATTTCAGGGATCTGGGTAATAAACTAAAGGCAAGAACTATAAGGATTCATCAAAATTAGAGACAGAAGGCACCTCCCAGGTCAGAAACTCAATGTCCCTGTCAACATAGGAATGGCTCCCCCAGTACTGCTCTGACTGTGCTTCAAGACCGAAGGAACAAGCTCCCACTGTTCCATTTGCCAAACTGCATCCTAATATTCCACTCAAATTTTTATTTTAAGCCTTTGAAATCCAGAAATGAAGGAAGCAGAGGAGGAGACAACACTCTACTGCTGCACCCGACCCAGCCAGGGAGCTGCCCGCAAAAGCTCCATCTCTTGAACCACTGTCCTGTGCAGCCGCTGATGACAGTGGGCAGATCCACACTCAACAGCGACAGCCTTCTGCTTGTTGGAGGGCCATCGACACGCAGAACAAATGTCTGATAGATAGATAATCAAATACAACTACGGCAGGAACCCCAATGTGGCCTCAGTACTGCAGCAAGGCCTTCAAGAAAGTCAAAACAGCGCCAGGAATCAGCCAAGGGTTGTTTTGGGTTCATCCAGAGCAATGCTGCGCTACCAACATAAATACATCTCCTTCCCAGACAGCTCTGGATTAAAACAGAGGCTCGGATGGAGGGAGAGGCAGAAACAACCCATTTCCACTTGAATTCTGTTATTCATGAGCTGGGCTGGCTAACTCAGACAGCACGAGGGTTTCAGGACAGATAAAATGTGATTACATTATAATTACCTTCGTTACTTTGCAAAGAACACGGTTATGCACTTTCTTTAGCGCCCAGGGAAATCATGTTAACACAATTAGAGCAAGCAGCCTGGTTTAAGCACGGCTTGCTCGGACGTTACTAACACAGCTCCAATTCTCAGCACAGCCTCTCAGAGCCATCCAGCTCCATAAATCAGTGGGAGCTGTGTCAGACATCTTCTGAAGCAAGTACCAGCTCTCAGAGAAGAGACACTCTCTAGGATGTACTGAATGTATAACTTCATTGTATATCATCATCCTGGGCAAGTGCTGTTGGCACGATGAGATGCTGCAGAATTTCTTAATCTCTTGCATTTATTATTCTCTGCAGCCTTCCCCTTAGGATATCCTTCTACCCACTAATAAACCAGGAGAGAAATACAACAACAGCTCTATGGCCATGCCATGGAATTGTTGGAAGCCAGATTAGAACTAATGAGTTCCGGGCTCCCACTCAATCAGGACCATGACAACAATTAGCTCAGAGAAGCCTGAGAACCGTTTTCTGCTCCGCTGTTGCCTGCCTGTCCCCCTCAGCAACCTCTGAGCTGGAAAACTTCGATGGGGTTTGACAGAGGGTAAAGGTTACAAACACAATGAAGCTCAGTGCAAACAGCCCCCAGGCACAGAGTGCCCCATTGAAGGCAGGGGAGCAGCACAAGCTGCTGCAGGCGGCTGCGGGTACCAACACCTGGAGCTGGATCATCACCTCTGGCTCACACAGACACTGGGAAGAGCAAGACACCACTGGGCAGAGGTGGGCGACACAGAAGGAACTACAGACACAAGGAAAGGGAAAGCCACGACCTGCATGAGGGAGACCTAAGGGCATAGCAGGTTTCAGCACAGAGGACTCCTATTGCTAGAAAGCCAGGCTCCATTACCTTTCTGCTGTGGGAAGAAGTCAGTCTTAGGAGCGTACCTCACACCTTCCCTTTTCAAACACCGTGGAGATCTCACCTTGACTCTAGTACGCAGCAGACATACACACAAGGGACTCTGCATCTTCGCTGTCAAGATAAGCACATGCAAAAGGGAAGCACTGAAGTCACTTCAGTTGAGTACAACCTCTAATCATTACTTACACTCCAGTGTACTCCCAGGGAATGCTAAAGTGCCTGAAACAGTTTTGCCACGTATCAGTTTGCTAGATTAGGGATAAAAAACCTCTGTGTCCATTTTACAGAGCTGCAAACTGGATCCATAGAGTGACTCAATGAATCTGCCATCAGGAACAGAACCTGGGACCATGCGTCCTGTTCTGATTAACAGTAGGTGCTCTGCCCCCTCTAATATGAGTACGAACAAGTAACATCCCTATGCCATCAACAAAGGATGTTTATTACCCAGTCCTTCAGTGTTCCCACTGTGCTCTGTGTCATACAGTGGTTTGGGTCCATCACGCACAATCCACTCACATTAAGCACGGCTCGCTGACACCACTGCTGGTGACAGCCTCTCTGGAGCTCTTCCAGAACACTGTGTCATACAATGACCTGAAGCACCACAGGGATATGCAGTACAGACAGCAATCGTGGAGTGTGCTCATTCCTCACGCCAAATCCAGTCACAGCACTCATGGAAAAGCACTTTTATTGGGAATGTTTAAAAATCAGAATGCTCCAAGCACAGGATTCCTTCTTCCCACCAGTGAGGTGAATGCTGTTTCCTTCTTTCCCCTTCTGGCAGCTTCATCTAAGTCTCATATTCAGAACCCAATGACAGACTGATTCAATACATTCTCCTTTCCCCCTCCGTCTCCCATCTAAAATCTGAATTGCTTTAAATACTGAAAAACATCAAAACAAGATGATAAACAAGCTAAACAATAATAGGCTGACAGAGTAAACCAAACATGACTGATTAACATCATCTGGTAAAGCCCCGCATAGAGATCCAAAGGAAAAACACCAGACACAAAAATCTTTCTCCATTAAGGGGCAGATTTAATTGTTGATTAAAAAGTTAATCAGGAGTCTATAAATATTTTGGCTGGAAAGATGGAATCTTAACCCAGTCGACTGCTTTGTAGTAAATATTTGCACAACTGCACATACACAGTCCCCAGCCTGATGCCTGAAGGGGTGATGGGAGCTTGGCCCATACGAGCACTGGTCCCAGCAGTGGGGCACCTCACCTCATGCACCCTCTGTTTCAGACATAGCCACATCTGGTCTTGCCCCACCAGGGTATAGGATGGTACCCAGGCTCCCGCCCTGCTGCCCAAACCCCTTGTCTTTATAGCTGAGAACTTTCAAAGAGCTGCTGTGCATTCACCAAGGTGTAAATCCTCCTGCACAACACATGTGCGTCCGGGAAACTCATTTCCTCACACCCAGCACACACAGCCAGGCATTACCTGTAACCTGCCTGGAGAGGTCCACACAGTTTGTTGTGTGTGAAGAGTGCATTTGTCTCTAAGTGGCAGTTTATAAACCAGCCTTGCACCAAACTCAGCTGCTGTGGAACAAGCGCTTCCCTGCTACATTTTGTAGGTAAGAACAAATGTTTTCACAGTACTCCCAGATTCCAAAACGCACTAAGGTGCCATTGGCACCTCTAAGGCAAACAGCACTGCAGCACGGATCACAGCATGGGAACTATTTTCTACACTTGTGCATCATGCCAATAGGACAAACACATTTTTAGTCAGTTACCTGCATACTCTACAGCCAAAAGAGCCTGAGACAGGTGAGGTCTAAACTTTGTTTGCATGAATCCACCAGAGCCTGGGGAAGCAAAATCCACACTGGATGCAGGGCCTGAGGGATGTGCAGTATAGAAAATCCTTTAGCACACGTTCAGTAAATAAATGCATGAGAAGGAACATGGAGCAAAGGAGAATTCCAGCAAGCCTGGAGACAGCCAGGGCCTCAAACTGCAGAGAAATGCTCTCAGAGAAAAGTTCTCCATGGATCTCAGTGAGGAAGGTGTGCATGGGGAGCTCCTGGGGTGTCACTCACAGAGGGAAGCCACTGAGGGACTGCATTATTTGCTTGCAGAATGGTTCATCCCCAGATGAGGGACAGAAAAGGCTTTTTCTCCAAGAACACAAGCAGCACAGTGCAGGGAAAGGGAGAGGCCTGAAATGTTTCTCCTCCTGGCTTCGGATATGGAATGGCTCAGGACAACCAATAACATGATTCAGAGGGGGGTGTGAACAGGCCACTCGTAACTCACCTGAGGGCTGTTCTAAGCCCCACTCCACCAGGCGCTTCTCCCACCAGGGCTGCTGCTCAAACTCAGGAGAACAAGCAGAGCTTCCCAAAACCAGGAGCTTGTTCCCGGATGGCTGCTCAGGCTGTGAAACCACACAATGGGAACAGCAGCCAACACCAAGAAACTGTCCGGAAACGCAGAGCTCCTGATAACATTCCTGCTCCTTGCCAATTATCTTTTCGTGACAAACTGTCAATATGCTTGTGTTTGAAATACTGATCTGCCTTAACAGGAGCTGCTAATCTTAACAGCAGAGTGACGCAGGGTAGCTGTGTGCACAGCCTCTGATGGACTTCTTCCCCCTGGGACCTGATTTTCAAAACCAATCCATCTTTAGAGCTGTGTTAAAAGAGGCCAGAAGACAGCAAGGAGAGGGAGAGGAAGGTGGAGACAGGAGAAAAGCCAGGATGAAGAGAACCATATTGAATAGGCTTCAGTATTACTAGTCTGGAGGAAATGAACGCATGTGTCAAACCCAAGGGTACAATGCCAGCAGAGGACTAAGGGCCTGCCTGATTTTGACATATTCCCTTATTTGAAAGGGACAAAGGACACCATCAGGTATTGGGTATTCTGACACCAGGCAGGGAAACTTGCTTTCTGCACCCAAGGAGGAAAAGACAAAAAAAGGAACTCTTTCTCACTGCTCCCATTTTCCCCACCCTCCCATGACTAGAAGACAGATCGCCAGCTTAATTCCGCCGATGAACGCTTTCTGGTCCAGCTTGTCACAGCGGTTGTCCTTCAGCACTGGATGGCATTAACAGAGCTGGTGTAAAAATACTTTAGGGAAACGCTGTTCCCCACCACTTCCCTACCTGTGAGACCCATGAAGCCAACACAGCAACAGCACAGCACGGAGCACTTTGCTCTGCTTCACCCATCATCAGCGAAACTGTCAGCTCAGCTCCAACAGCAACACCTTTTTTACTGATTAGGATGCAAAAGGCAGAAACCACACGGTCGGATTTTCCCAGGTCTGAGGCTGAGTTCGCAGCAGTGGCACTTGGAGGGGAAATCATTCTGACTTTTCACTGAGCCAATCTGATCTGGAAATTGTTGAGAGCAAATAACTCTGGAATCCCACTGTGGCATTTCTGCAGCCACTTTCTGCCTACAATCCCTTCTCTTTTTATCCTTTCTTGAACAGATTAGTATTTGGCACGTGTAAAAATCAGCTATTCCCGAAGCCAAGCCTGACTGATCAACTGCACAACTGGAACATGTCTCAGGGGTCAGTTTAAGAGATGAATAATCCCAGGCCCTTCGACATTTCCCAGCCTGCAGCATAGGGAGATTGTCATCTGGTTTCATTGCAGCTTTCTTTGAAACATCAGCGCGCCGCCGATACTCAGCTGCCCATAAGAACACAGAGCAGCACATCCCAGGCAATTCTCCAGGTGACCAACAACCTTTTACAGCGAGCAGTCTGCGCAGTACAGGGAATCTCTTCTTTCCTTCTCAGGAAAACAACTGCTTATTGACTCTGGAATCGCCTTAAAACAGCAAGTCAAACCTAAGTGGTCAGCCACCCACCGGCGCAAGGCAGTATACCTGCATGCACACAACAGCTCAGCTCACTGAAGCACTTACTCCTTTTAACAGACTTCTAGGAGTCATTTCAACCTGCTAATTCACCTCTCTTCCTTGCTGCATTAGTAAGAAACACAGCACTAAAAGCACATGGCAGGCAAGGCAGATACCTCCCCAGCCAGACCCATCTGCAAACAGCTCTGATGCCCCAGCACTGCTCAGAGTGCTCCCAAACAGCAGTAAAGCGGGAGACACCACAGTGGTGGGTTTCCTGCTCTGGGCAGCACTGTCTTCTAAGCAGAAAACATCTAACAGGACTACATTAGCCGACACTTTCTACATATAAAAGCCAAGAAACTAACGATACACCCCCTTCTTTGGCTGAAGCATCAAGCAGCTTAGAGGCTGGGTGGGGAAGAGCAGACGCCTGCTCAAATGGAAGCGTCCTATGAGAAGATAGAAAGTTCCAAGTCTCCAGGTTGCACACCAGCCCTAGTCTGATCCTGCACTAGTTCTTTCTCCTGGCTTTCATCTAGGCTCTGGCAGACAGATGGGGGAAAACAAATCCTAACCCTATCCATCTTCCCTGTTACAGAGGTGATGACCTGCAGGAATGGCCTAAAGGAGAGCAGGAGGGGAACCCAAAGCTTTAAGTACCAGTCCAGTGTGGAACACGTTTTATCAACTTCGAGGGTTTAGAGCTCTAGGAGAGAAAAGCTCCTGCACACACCACCTTCCAACAGCAGCAAACTCACTGCCTGCCCCTGCTGGCGTCTCTCACATCACGTGAAGAATCTCTGCTAAACCCAAATGCTGTATCATGACTTGTTTCCTCCTTGGTGGTTTTCTTCTATCCATCTGTTTCTTTTTATACAGCGTTTGTCTTCCAACCTCTCTTGGTTTGTTCTCTTCAGGTCTTTTTGAGTCATGAAGAAAGGACACACCTTATCCCTCCTACAAGCTGCACCTTGTGTCCCTTGGGCACATTCAGGCTCCTATCTCAGCACGGTATTTGTTTCTCTCTCTCGCTCTGCATAAATAGAAGCACAGGCACTTTTAAGGAATAAGGGCTCTGTCTGAAGAGTAATTAGCTGTCAGCATAAAACCAGTACTTATGGATTCTCATCCTTGAAAAAATCTAACTCTGCTCCCCGGCACTGATTATGGCTGTTATGAACAGATGGGGCTGAATCCATACAACTTGGAATAATCCTATATTTCAAACCTAATTAACTACAAATAAAGCACTGTGTGCCACTAGCTTTCAGAAATGTGATTTCCAATTCGATTTGTTTGTACAGAGTAGAAGTTGGGTTATTCATGGGTGTGCTGTGCTACCCCAGCATACCCCGGCAGTGGGAATCTGCAGCATATTCAAGCACACGCTCCACAACTCCAAGAACATGAGGGCTGGGAACTGGAATCTTCTGAATACCCTGCAGCCAAATGCAGAAGGACAGGGTGGCTCAATCACGCTTGGGATCATACAGAAACCCAGCACCTTGGGTGTGTTGTGTCTGGCTGTCTGGCAGAGAAGTTGAATTCTACCAGCGGTGCAGCCTTTGTTTTAATGACTGTCAGAGATATCAGGAGGGGAGCTTTAAAAAGCCCCTGGTTTTAAAATGCAGGGTATGGCGGATGAAAGCCCTCGGCATGTTACTCTGTGACTCCCTTCTCTGTTCAACCCAGGGCAGCAACTCTGCTGAATGCCTACACCTCTGAGAGATCAAACCCAGGAATATTATACTCCGCTTAATTACATCCATGCATTTTACTTACTGGCAGCTCTTACTAGACCAGAATTCACTCCAAGCTGGTTATCCATCATAGCAAAAGATACGACAAACACAATCAAATACTACACAGAATCTATAGCTCTTAGTTAACTGGGTCACAGATCGCTCTGCATTGCTTGTGCCAGGCTTTTATGCACGAGCTGTAGGCACCAGGCCAGCCTGTCCCCACCGCCATCACCGTGCCTCCCCTCTAGCAACATTCCCTGGGCTCAGCGGGTCGCTGTTAGTGGGTTACAAGCCCCAAGCCAGCTCCATCCAGAGCAAGCACCGGAGCAGGTTATGGGATAGCCACAGGGGCACATCCCGTCCCTCCATCCCCATGGACCAGCACAACGGGTATCAGAGAACAGCTCAGATGGGTTTACATGGACACCAGGGCAGCCTCTTGCACAACCTCAGACACCTCCCGCCAAACAGGATTTTTTTCCCCTAATAACCAAGATGAAATTTCCCTTTGCCTAATTTCAGCCCTTTAAATTCTAGTCACAGCCTGTCCTGACCTTTCCTCTCCAGCGAGGAGATGCATGCGGATGCTGTCGGGCATGTGTGCGGGGCCATGCTGCGGGACACCCCTCGGAAAGAGACCCTCCCCAGTTCCCACCACCTTCCTTGGGAAAAGGAGGGAGCAAGGGGGATGTGCGGGAAAAGGGGGCATGGCAGGGGAAGCGAGGGGTGTGTAAGGAGAGTGGGGGTAACATGCAGCGCACACGAGGGAGGCCGAGGGTGCTGCGGCCGCTCCTCACCTCCTTTATCTTCATCCTGCGGGCGCGGGTCTCGGGGTCCTCGCCGGGCCGCCTGCCCCGCACCGGGTGCCGGAGGCTGCGGCGGAACCGCTCGTAGTCAAAGCGGAACGGAGCCCCCGTGTCCCGCGCGGGGGCAGCGCCGGTGGCGGGCTCGGCTCTGCCGTCGCCCTGCACCTGCTGCCGGGCGCGGGGCGCGGGCCGGGCGACAGCGCGCAGCTTCTCCCGCAGGCGGCGCGGCGCGGCGGGGCTGGCGTGGCGGGGCTCGGCGGCGGCGGGCGGGCTGCGGGGCAGGTCGGTGTCGCGGGTGGAAGAGGAGGAGGAGGCGGCGGCGGAGGAGGAGGAGGCGGAGGAAGAAGAGGAGGTGGAGGCGGTGGCCCGGCGGGGTAAGAAGAGGCGCTTGAAGCGGGAGGAATCGGGCAGCAGGAACAGGGCTCCGAAACACAGCGTGAGCAGGCCCGAGAGGAAGAGCAGGAACAGGAACTTCTGCGGCAGCCGCAGCCCCAGCGCCGTTGGCCAGCCCGGCATGCCCGGCAGCTTCCGCAGCAGCACCATGGGGCACCGGATCGCGGCCGCCGGGTGGGACCCGCCGTCACCCCGGGGTGCGCCGCTTGTCTCGGAGGCGAAAGGCTCAGGAGTGCCTCCCTCGCAGCACCGGCTGCAGCGGGCGCCTTCACCGGGAGCCGCCGACGGGCGACGCGTGCACGGCTCCCAACCGGGGCCCTGCCGCTGCCCGGGGTCCCTGCCCGAGAGGCTCGCAGGGCGCGGAGCGGCGGCTCAGAGTCCCTCCTTCCGGCATGAAGGCAGCGGCGAGCGCATCCCGCCGAAGCCGGGCGGCGGAGCGGCTCCCGGCGTCAGTCCCCGTGCAGGCTCCGCGCTGGACGCTGCTGTCGGGCTGGCTCAGGGAGCGGTGCCGAGGCGGCGCGATCGCTTCTCTCTACGCGGTGGGTTCATGCTGCAGCATCCCTGCGAGGCGGGGGAGAGGAGAGCGCGTTCGGTCAGCACCAGGACGGATGCAGCCGCCGGTGTAAGCTTTTGCCCCGGAGGAGCTGCCGCCGCCTCCCAGCCGCTCACCCACCCTCCTGCTCGGCTTCCCTCTCTCCGGACCTGCCACCAAGTCCCCAGCCTGCAAGCAGCAAACAGCTCTGCACCGTCCCCAGGGCTCCGGGCTCCTCTGGCGGGGCAGCCGAGAGAAGGATCCGCACCCGGCGAGGAAACCCCCGGAGGGGCCCAGAGCGAGGGGGACGCCGGGCTCCTCTCCTCCGCTCGCCAGGCGGTCAGGAGCTGGAGACAGGCGGGCTCGTAACGTGAGTAAGCCTCGGGAAAGCTCGGCTCGGGATAAGTTTCTTGAGGCAAAAGATTCCACGGATTTTGTGCTTGCTAAACAGATCCCGGCAAATTCCCCCTTTCTGCCCCGCTGTTAAAGAGTTATTCACTGCCTCTCCCCCCTAGTCCCTTCCTTATGGACACTGGAGGAGACGGAGCTTAACTTTCGGACCGGGAAAGCAAGCGGGACCACGTTCAAACAGCAGGACGCATCGAAAGAGCTAACCCAACCCAACCCAACCCAACCCTGATCACCCGGGCAGCAACGACCCCGAAGGCGCAGCCAAACCCCCCGCCCGATGCTCTCCGACCCCGTTACTCACCCACTGACAAGCCCCAGCCACTCCGGGTCCCGCAGCGGTAACACCTCAGTCCTGCCCGCGCCCCGCCGATGCCCGCTAACCCCGGCGGGCGATGCCGTCCGCACTGCGCGCTCCCCGCGGCACGGCTCCGGCTCCGGCTCCGGCTCCCGCTCCTGCCCATGCAGCGCCGGGGGACAGCCCCGCTCGGCAGCGCCGGCGCCCGCCCCGCCTTCCCCCGCCGCAGCGCAGCGCAGCGCCCCGCGCACCGCCCGCACCCGCCGCTCACTGCGACAGCGCCGGCAGCGCCGCCCCGGGCCACGCCCCTCGCCGCGCCACGCCCCCTGCCAACGGCCGCGCCGGGAAGGCGGTGGGGGCGCCGCCAGCCAATCAGCGGACAGGGTGATGCCCGCCCTGACGCCGCGCCCCGCCCTCGCTTTCTATTGGCTGGATGGCGGAGGAGAGTCTCGCCCATTGGCTTCTCCAAACGCCAGGGAAGAGGGAGACCCGCCCACTTGTTTACCACAGCTGCTCGGCTCCCGCCGGGTGCGCGCCCGCCCCGCCCCTTCCCTCCAGCAGGCCTCCCATTGGCTGCGAGGGGCGCCCCGTCCCGCTGCCATTGGCTGAGGGGCGTCCGGCGGCTTCAAACGGGGGCTGGGGGCGCGGGGCGGGCTCAGAGCTGCGGGGCTGCAGGTGCGGGGCGGGCTCGGGGCTGCGGGGCTCCGTCGCCTCACCCGCTGTGAGCGCCGGGTCCCGGGTTTGTGCTGCGCAGCTCGAGGCCTGGCGTGTGCCGCAGGGTTAAAGCCCTCCAGGGTGTCCTTTGTGCCCGGGGTGATGTGGTCCTGGCGTGAGGTGAGGAGCAGGAGCCTCAGAGGGGGCCCAGACATGTCTTGGGAAAGGCCTTTCTGCGCACAAAACTGCCCTGTTTGGGGTTTATGAGCCAGCTGCCAGGGAGCACAGCTGGATCCCAAGTGCTTAAATCCTCCTCACCCCCTTAACCTTCAATGTACCATGAGAGCAGTAACCAAATCTGACAGTCGCCCTGTGACGTGCGCTGTACCGGCGGGAAAGATCGTGAGCCGAAGGATTGCTGATCATAAATGTTAAAACCCACAAAACGGCCCAAGCCCCACCAAAATCTGAGGAGGAAAAAGGGCCCCCGAAGGCAACCGAAACTGCTCAGAAACGGAGCTGGGTGAGTGGAGGAGGTCACCGGAGGTGGGTCTGGTGGGCGTGAGGCAGAGGGGCAGCAGGCTCGCAGGAGAGGGTGAGCGGCAGCCGCTGCTGTGACTAAGCTTGGGAGAGCTGTAAGAGAACGTTTTGTAGGCTGGCGAGGAGCTGGAGCTGCGAGGAAAGAAGTCATCTGCTCTCTGTGCCTCCCTGCGCCTTAGTGTGCGCCTTCCTAAGTAACGCTCGCCACAGGGGTGGGATGCCTGATCTGGTTGCTGGGTCAGCGAACCCCTCGCTTGGAACTGTTCCACTGAGAGTCACTGATGGTGTGGCCTGAAACCTGACAGCCAGCTGCCGGTTCCGTCATTGTGAGCGCCGATGCAGCTGGGAGGGCTTTCACTGCTGCCCTGCCTTGTGCATTTAACAATGGTCCCCAGGGACCAGCAGCAGACCATGGAGTTTCCTCATCCCTTCTTCCATGCCCTAACGCCTTGGCCTCAGGCTAAATGTAATAATCCTTCACCCTCCTCAGATCTCCTCTTCCCTGGGGAGACCTCAAGCTGCGTTTTGTATCAGCCTTATCAAGAAAACACCAAAACCCGACCAACCCCCCCAAACCTAAAACCTCCGCTATTGCGATAGTGGTCCCTTGATCTTCTTACAGATGGCCCAGGATCGAAAAGGTTAGAGAATGCTGCTTTCTAAGAGGATTTGTGCACATCAAGGATGATAATAAAATTGACAGCTGAGAACAAACCAGAGGGATAATAAAATAGACAGTTTGGAACAAACCAAAAGGCTATGCCAAGCTCTTCATTTCACACAGCACTGATGGAAAAGTTGAAGGCTTATCTTTTAATTAGGTTAAATTAAGAACTCTTTTTGTTTTGCTTGGTATTTAGCATAATGTCTTGAAGGTAGAAGCTTAGAAAGGAAAGGTTTTCTAAATGAGGTTAAATTAAGATGCCATGCTTCTTAAAGAAGACAAAGCATTGTCTTCAAGGTAAATATTTAATTACATTTTTGAAGCGATTTAGTCTGTGTAATAAGAAGACAGAGAGCCCAGTCTCTGCGTGTGACTGCAGTTCCAGACAGAAGCCAAATAAATTGAGAAATTGGTATTGAAGGGGTGAGGAGGCAGAGTGTAATTACTGGAAGGATGGGGGTCCTGCTGCATTATCAGTCTTGTTTTTAGCAGGACTGGAAGAAATAATTTGGAGAAAATTACTTTTATGGCCATAAGAAAAGTAGAATTTAATATCTACTTTTCTGGGAGGAAGAAAACTACAGGGTGATAGATAATACTCGAGGCAAAAGAGATTGGCAAGATAATTACGCTCAAGCCTCCAGCCTGTCTTTGAAAATAGGCTGGATTTTCTCCCTGTCTCGCAGTAGGAAATGTTCCTGTTGTGGCTGCTGGAGTGGCTGGGATGTCTCCTGGTGCTAGAGCAGTGCTCCAGTTGTAGCCAGAAAGCCATCTCTGACTCTCGGAACCATTCAAACCTGTGGTTTTTAGGCATCAGGGCAGTGAAAGGATAGAGCAGGCAGATGGAGGGAAGCCTCTCTGTTACTGGCACAGTTTCAGAGTTAACAGTGTTGGTTTTGCAAGAGGAAGAAAACCCAAACCCAACCACCCCGCTTTGTCTCATGGAAGCATAAAGAAAGGGGTAGTACATTTAAATGCATTTCAAACCAGGGCAGCCTCAGCATGTAAACCAGACACCTAAACTTTGTTGATAGCTACTACAAAGTGTAGATAGTGACAAAAAAACCAGGCAAAATTGCCAGCTTTGAAAAGGTAGGGATCCTTTAGCTCTAAGAGAACAAGCTCGGCAGTTGACAGAACAAGGTGCCGTCTTTCCACACGCTGTTAAGGGATTTCTGATGCTTCCCAGTGGCACAGAGCCTCATCTGCTGCTCTGCTTCCTGAAGCCTGATCTGAGGAGCTGCCAGGTCCCTGCAGAGAGCAGAGGGCTTGCACAATGTATGATGTGTGCTCCCACCCAGCTCTCACCTATGTGTGGCACAGTGTGGGGAGGGCAGAGCATCCAAGGCATTCTCCCTCTCTCTGCAGCCCCAAGATGGCTCTTCCTCTCCTACAAGCAGCAAGGTCTAATGACCATTAAAGGCTTAGATGTGTATAGATTGTCAGGCCCAGTGCTGCTACCCTCATTTGATCTGGTTGTGATCAGAGAAGGGTAAATCCATACATTTAAACCAGCTGATACATTATGCAAACAACAGGCCTAAACTTTCTCAAAGCAGGGCTAGTCTACAGGCAGTGAGAATGAGCAAAACAATCTCTGATGGCTCATAATGATT